>VYZQ01035018.1:101005-119751 GCA_013400655.1 Mystacornis crossleyi | reverse complement strand
GATCATCGCCGACAGGAAAGAGCCCCCCGAGGGGGTGCTCTGTGGTGTTTTTATCTCCGAAAGGTGCGGGGGAGAAGACCAGGGCCGGGTTTCATTACGTAGCTAGGGAAGGAGCAGGGGCCTGCTCTGGGGAGAGGTCTGGGCAGGGGATAGGGTTCATACAGAAATAATACCATTCAGTGCCATGCAAAACTAACGATTTGTGCATTACTACACCCCATGATATCTAAGGGCTTATGGGGTAAGCCTGCATCTATCACTGCTGAAGGAACGGCAGGAGACGTACTGAATGCAGTATTTATCTCAGTACAATTAACACTCTGTTCCTAACAAGCACGTAGAAAGGAATAAAATACTGAACAACTCATCCTATCTGCCTCAGCTCCCCCAAACCAAACTTCCACAGGCAAAGGAAGAGCTGCTTAGTAGCGTATAGGACAATTGGAAGAAACTTCCGTGTGTTTTCTGTTAACAAAACCTGCCTCTGAAAAGAAGCAATGCTTGGATCACTAAATATTAAAGTACAAAATATTTGTCATTCTCTGCAGTTACTCCACAAAAAAAAAAAAAAAAAAAAAAAAAAAAAAAAAAAAAAAAAAAAAAAAGAAAAAAGAAAAAAGAAAAAAGTATTTTTCAGTGAAAGAGATAGTGGATTAAGAGAAGAAGATATGGAATGAAAGAAGTAAAGAGTAAATAACAAAATTCCCATGTTGAGCTTTTGCAGACAAAGATAAGCATCTGAGGGAAAAAGATGATAAGTATTTTCTAATTTTCTATGGGCTGTTTTAAAAACACTAAATGCAGAGTCTTTTATTATTATACCAGTGTTTTGAAGAAGCACAAGGTATTGTTTTATGAATAACTGGATTTGAGAGGCTTGTGAACATTGCTGCTTGAGACACAAAGAAACACTGGTACATTTTCTTCAGACTTTATCAGTTCTATCACAGAAGTGATGAACTTGCAATGAAGCAAAGGGAGATTTTTCATTTCTAGGGAAAAAAAGCATCTTTAATTTATAGCAGTGTTTCTCAAAAATGTTGTAGAGTTTTCTCAGGTTAAAATCCACATTCTTCCATGGGAATTCTTCAGTGCTTCTGTGGTTTGGTGTGGTGTTTATACTTATGTTCACTCTTCTTCTTTTTTGAGGGATGCAAACCTAATAATATCCATTTGCATTCACTCTGCTTTCGGGGTATCTCTTTCTTACTTTCAAATCACCTATTGGAATCCTATGCCACAACGGTTTTTACTTTGGTGGGAAGATCACCGAGGCCCTAAATGAAAAATCAGAGCATCGGGTGATTTGGATTCCCCTATCTTTCATTCCTGTTCTAATTATCTTGTATCCTTAGCTTTTTAACTGCTTCTCTGCACTGTTCTGCACCAGTAAAACTTCCTACAGAACTAACTTCAAAGTACATGAGGGCTGATCCCTGAACTGAGCTCCTGTTGCAAGACTGAGTAATGCACTGTTTTAATTTATACAAGCTGAATTAGTTCTGTTAGGGATTGGGGGAGGGAATAGCAAACAAACAATGCATTTCATCCTTCCAAGGAGCCTGAATCTATATTCATTCATATTCTACATTAATGGTGCCTGATCCATTAATGAGGGGCAATTCCACACAGTGATTTTCTCGAAAGGGCCCATCACTAGCTCTTTCCCATAACATGACACAAAAGAAAAGGAAGGATCATATAGTGATGCTCATCAGCTCTTCTCAAAGTAAAATGCCTGTGAGTCAAGCACTTGTGGAGGTGTTACCAGCTGCAGCTAAAAACACACAGGTAGCTGGGCTTCCGGGTAATGTCAAGTTCTGGCAGGGCAAAGTGCTGTAGCAGACTGAGAAAATGAATTTTAAGGTTTGATTCCTAAAAGCCCTAAGTTTTTCTTACAGGACGATTAATTTTGTTCCTTTTTCTAAGCATTTTACCAGTCCAGTGGTGTTTCTCTTAATAATATATTTTTGATAAATTTTCTGTTAAGATAGTGAAAGTAACACACATTGTCTAGGAAAAAAAAAAAAACCAAAACAAAAAACAAAATGGGCAAGTCTTGCAGGACATTTAATTCCTGGGCAATACAAGGAAGCAAGGAAATAATTTTCTTCCATTAAAGTGCATTACAAAGACTTACAACAGGCCCTCAAAATCCAGTAAATTCAAAGTCTGAGAAGGAGGAATGAGTTTTAGAGGGTACAGGTAATACCTCCCTGAACAAAATCTGCTTTTCAGCCTACATGTTGAAACTTTGTTTGACTGTTCAATTTGCCCCTGAGCTGCTGGGAGGAAAGCAAACCTAATTTGTACTGTGCTGGCTACAAGGGCTTCTGTTCACAGAGCAGACTTGCACACAGCAGAAATAATGGGAAGGCTCTGAGAGGGGTTGTATCTGCTTTGTTGCCAGTTATCAGCTCCCAGATAAAGCACTACAGACACTACAACTTGCTGCTTCATACCAGCTTGATTTCCAGCCTGCAGCGGCTGTTGTTTTTCAATGTACTCTCCTTCATGGGCACACAGTCACTGGACTCACACTCCACTGAGACAGGTGATTCCTTATTTTCAGTCTGAATGTTTCCATTAAAAATGAAGGCATCGTGTACCATCGCGCACACATTTTACATGTGAAAAATTTCTCAGTAAATTTGGGTGGTTATGAAAGTAACAGCTTTTCAGGATGTGCTGATAGCTGCACATCAAACACTGGCAACGATGGCAGCACAGAGCTAACACAGTCTATGGGCCAGCCTGGAGTGCAGTGAGGAGCCCACAGCCCAGCACAGACAAAAGGCACCTGGACGGTTGGGCACAGGTTGCATTAAATGAACAGGTTGGGTTAATTTCTGTGTGTTGCCTCAGAACTGCTCCTTGACACAACTCCCCAACTACAGATGCTCTTTAGCTGTGCTATGTTGAGAATTTATATCCAAAGCTCAATGGTATCAGGTAGATTCAGACTCATTTACCTATGTATGAGTAAATCTTTTGATATGGAGGAATGTGACCTCAGGTTTGCCTGGCTTTGATTTGCTCTGAGCAGCATGGTCTGACCTAAGGAACTGACTCTGCTTTCAGCAAGAGGCTGGATTAGAGGAGTTCCTGAGATCCCTTCCTGCCTGAAATACCTTGTGGTCCTATGCTACTGGGGTTTGAGGGATCAAAATTATTTATGAATTCCAGTTAAATTCAGTAAATAATTCTGCCTGGAAAACGGACAAAAGCATTTTCCAGTTTATATTAATACCAGATTTCCAAAATTATGTATTTGAAAAACTTAAATTGCTTCACTCCTATATTTTCTAAATGACAGTTCTTAATGCAAAACATATTCCTTCTATTTGCATGCTTTTCTCAGTGAAGTTGAAGAATTTCTTCAGGACGTTGCTTTATTGCTTTGAGTGAGGCCTTTACATTTCACAGCAGCAACCTGAAACCAGCAGCTTTTCTGTCTCAGGCTGCTGAGGGAGAATGTAAAGGAGGCCTCTATGACATGACAGAAGCAGCAAGATATTATTTTCTGTTTAAAATCTTAGGAAGTGCTTTGAATGAAACACAGATTTCTCTTCCTAATTTCAAAAAGCAATTCTTAACTACATATCAACCCTGGAATGTTTTCTCTGCCATTCTAAGGTTAGCAGCAAACAACAAAAAACTGAGTGACAGTTGTACAAAGCCTTACACAACCGCATTTTCTTCTAAATACAAAACCTGCTTTCTGTTTTGCTATTCCAAAGCATTGATATTATTTTTTTTAGACTTCAGGTGAATTCACCCTGGCATTTAAAGTTCAGCCTCAAATGGTAAGATTACAAGATAACTAGAAGGACTCAAGTGAAAGAATAGACAAAGACTTTATTGAAGATTTCTTGAAGACAAAAAATATAGTTCCCAAATCAACAGAGCTCTCCAGCTCCGAGCATGAGTACACTCTTGACTAACACATATATTAAAAACAGATAAATATTGTCATTGAAGTATTTGCTTGTTTTTAAGGCCCATAGCATGCTTGTATGTTTTCCTTATAATGGGAGGAAAATCTGTAAGTTACACAGACTCTTTTTGGTGCCTTAAGAAGTAAAAGTGTCCTAGGAATTGTTAGTGTGACTTACTCCTTATGAATTTTCACTTGAGCAGAAGAAGACTGTAGGTTACTTGGAAAAAGATGGGGAAATACTTCAAATAATGTCCTAAATAGGTACCATCAAAGCTAGCTTTTGGTTTTCTATCTTGTACAGCTGGATGCCAATCACACAAGCCGACGTAAATCTTTAGTAAATTCTCTGAAATTTGTTAAAACTATTTATCTTCGTATGATTTATTAAAGTCCATTTCTTGAAGTATACATTTCTCTTTTTTTCACCTGGGAAAGTTTTTCACCTACCTGTAGAAAGTGCTACTTTATTCTGAAAAGAAGAATCTATTTTTTATTTGAAGATTTCTTTGGCAGAAGAGAAACTCAGTTGTAGAGTTACTCTTAGAATCCTGTGGGAAATAAAAGAACAGAATATGCTGAAGGGTGGTTGGGGGAAAGGAAAGGAAATGTCTTCAGATATGTGTCACTATATAATTCTGATCTATAGAGGCCTTTCAGAGTGTAATGCAATGCAATTTATTTTAGGTGGCACAGCACCCCCAGAAGGCACAATTTTGAACTGAGAGATGTCAAAATTGGGAGGGGAAGCATAAAGAGCCTAGCAGGGAACTGCTGCTTGCTTCTGGCACGTGCTTATATAAAAATCCATTGGCTGTGAATAATACTGGCTTTGGAAGCCAGGTGGAGAGAAGTGTGCAATAAAAGGTGAAACAGTGCAGTGATTTTTGGTGCTCTTTTCACACTTCTCTGTGTGTAGTCATGCTAGAAGACTGCAATTCATGTAAATAACTGTTGTAATGAACATAAGGATTAATGCTACTAAACAGAGTCTTTCTGAATTCTAGAGGTGTCTGAATACCAAAGCCAGCTTATATTAGGAAGGGAATTAGAAAGAGGTTCTTTTCAATAATCACCTAGCCCTTCAGTGAATAATCAGGAGCAATGCACACTGTTTAAAATTAATAGCCTTAGCTCTCTTTCCTTGGAGGAAACGAAAACCCAGCAGGAAATTCAGGATGATATGCAATTTGTATGCATAAAACCATGTACATAGAGGCTGGATGAACATCTTTAGCTCAGCTCACCCTGAAGTCCACAATGCCCCTACTGCCTTGGAAAAGGGAGCTGCACATTTGTTCCGCATGGTGTGGCAGTCAATCTTCAGGACCTATTTAACTTTTTACTTCTGAACACGTTGCTACTTTCTGCCTTCTAGGACAAGCTCAACAATTCATGCAGTAGAAGATATTTTGGATTTTCAGATAAGCAAGCCATTTAGTGCCTGAAACATCTCTGCATTATAGGTCAATAGGAACTCTTTAGTCAGCTTTTTCCATTTTCTGTGTACAGAGGAAATTTCAAAACATGTCACTCAGCCCAAGAAACAAGCTGATGCTCAGACTAGTTATTTTTAAATTTGGGTCTTCACAAACAGAATATCTAACAGACTTCTTAATTTGTTATGCCACTCACTGGCTTTAAATCTAGAGCACCATTTAGCAACAAGACCAGTTTTGCTGTCAGTCTTGCTACCTGTTATGTCGTACCACTACCTGCAGACTGCAGTACTTGATGACAGCCTGTATGTTTAAACTAGAAGCAGCTTCAATTATAGTTTAAGAAAACTCAGGGGGGTTTTATCAAGTGGATTATAATGCTTACACTGCATCTGTTTTCCTCCCTGCCACATAGGAGTTGAGGGGTTCTTAGTTTTTATATCCCTCTGATTTGCTTCCACACAAACAGGAAATCTTATATAGGGGAGATGTAGGACTTAGAGCTACGTGGCAAAAAAGTAACAGTAGGTGAGTTCTAGCCCTCACTTTCCAGTGTGTATTTTAGATTACCCACGAGAAATTCTCTATTATGGTTAAATAGGTCTCGGACTGCTCAAATTAATATGCCTGTATATACTGTAATCATTGTGACACCGCCAATAACGACCTGAAATTGGAGCCTAAGGTGCTGAGAGCACCTTAAAATTTTGACTCCATATGCCCCAAACTTGGCCTCATTATGCACTACAAACTTCAAAACAGAGACACAAGCCCACCAATGTCTCTGTCTACCTGTGTCCTTCTGTTCAGAAAGCACTGAATACTGCCTTAGCGAACACTGACGATGTGGAAAGCATTAAGGTGGTTTGCAGTTTTCATTCTTTTCCATTTGTCTTTCCTGATGAAATATCCTGCTTCTACTCAATGATTTCCACAAGTACCATACTCAGCCTCAAAGTCTCTGAATGCCTTGTTGTCTGAAAGACTTTAAGATCTACAACAGTGAAAAGTGACAAAAAGGTTTTCTATTATCTGCCTCCTTTAGCAGCCCCTTTTTTTTTCCCCCACTTTCTATTTAATGTAACTTAACACACTTACTCAGAACTCCTTCTTTCCAAGTTATGGCATAAATTTAATAGATGCAGAAATCATGTAGCTTACATTGCATATGCCCTACACCCTTCCTCTAAAATCATTTTGCCTACTCCTATTGTCAGTGGTTTGGAGCAAGGACAAACACACTCTAACTTTACTATGCCAGCCAAGAGAGCTCCCACTCTAGGCTCTATCCGATGCAACAAGGCAGTACATGCAGTAAGAGGAAAACACAGGGAATGTCTGAGAAGCTGGTTGCCAGGAAGAAAAAAACAAAAAATAAAGGCAATATATTTTGTGTGGGAAACACAAAAGGTGAGGAAGGCTCTCAGGTGGCATAAGAAAAACGGTTTCAGAAACAAAGCAAAGAATTTAGGTTTAGCTGTGACTGCAAGAGCCTGAAGATAGAAGAAGATACAATTATATAGTAGGCAAGGACATTAAAACAATGGTTAGAGTTTCTAGGTTTGGCTCAGATAGATCCTGAGGTTGCAGAAAATATACTTAGCTAGATAGTTAAGTTTTAAGTTTAATAATGGAATATTGTGCATTATTATATAAGGCATACAAGTGGGCATTGTTTGAAGTAGATGTACATGCACTTTTAATGATTGGTTAGAACAGTTGTCTATAAACTTTAGAAGCATGCTATTGGCTAAAAAACTTTTAAGAATGCTCTGTAACAAGGAAATCCTTGGTTACCTGCGGCAGTGTGGGCCCTGTATCATCTCTTGTGTCTCCTCCCTGTATATGAGACTGATGTCTGAATAAAATAATAACAAGGCTCCTGGAACGCCTGCCAGGCTCCCCGTCCCGTTGGTCTCTACACCGACAATTTTGCCGATAAGTTTGATATAAGTCTGAAAGAGAAAATAGAAACAGAAAATCTAATAGAAAAGGAAATATGGAATGATAGACCAAAGAAAGCAGCAGAAATCAAGAACCTGACAAAGACATCTGGGAAGTCAGTATGTCAAACCTGAAGTATTTGCTGAACACTCTCACAGCATTCTAGATGCAGTCCAGTCCTGATCATTTTTACTTCTTTGACTCTTCCAATTATTTTATTTCTTTGGCTTTTACATTCTTTCTACCAAGCAGGGCTTGTTGTTTTACCCGGAGCTCATCTTTCTCTTTTATAAGCCACAACCTCAACCATGCACTCAGAAAACCAAGTTGGTATCTGGTGCAATGAATTATTTTGGTGTTACCAGCACAGCAAAGGACCTCCACCCATACTCATCCAGGCTCCTGTGTACTCCATAGGAGTGACAGCAGCCTGAAGGCTTCGGGTGGGATCAAACAGATCAACCAACACTGCCCTTAAAAGAATTTCAGCTACAGATCCAGTCTGCAAAGTGAAATCTCAAACTTTACGGCTTTCAACCCCAACTGCAAAGAAAAGTTAGGATAGAAAGGGAAAAATCTTCATTATTTCTTACAATGGCAAAATCTAAATACAAGTAGTCTAAAAAAGCCAGGCTTTTTTAGTGTATGTAAAACTTCAAAATACAGGCTGCCTGCAACAATGCTATTAATATAACCATTCTTATTAGCACATTTTTACCACAGGAAACAAGATGTTATTGTTTCTAATCTCTAACATATTAAATAATATTTTCAACAAGATAATTCCAAACACATTTCCTCTTGTAGCTATTTTATTACATTTCCTAAAGATAATGCTTACAAAATTATCTCACTTATTGTTATTACTGTAGCCTCTGGCTTAGGAGACAAACTCTAATAAAAAGAAAAATTCTCTTTTACATTTTTTAGTCCTAACAGAGATAAAACCCTCCTGTGTTTAGCCTCTATTATCAAAGTTCATAGTGGAAAGTGACCAAAAATCCATAATTTAATCCAACTTCTAAAAAAAATCCCCAAGCCTCCGTCAATCACCCCTAGCCTATTAAACAGTACAAAATACCTTCAGCAGTGCTTCTAAAGAGTTATAATTATTCTGTTTTATGTGACTGAAAGATTAGAAGGCTCATGCTGTATTTTAGGGGAAAAAAAGGAAAAAGTAAATTGAATAATTACTTGTTAATGACAGACTTTCACACTGAGATAGGAAACCCGATGTTTTTACACTATGGTGCATCTGAAATTATGGTGTGATAAGGGAAAATGGGAACTAATGTAAGCTGTTCTGTTTCATAGTACTAACCAAAAAGAAAATTTAATCTTGTTTTCTAGCTGAAAAAGCTTTTATTTTTCTCTTTGCACAAGAATAGCTGGTCAAGCAAGCAGTTCTAGGAGATAGCAAACAACTGTAATGCAAATGCCTTCCTGGGAAATTGTATTTTTAGTCTTCTGTATAGTAGCTGGAGAGTTAAAAATTAGTACCTATTATTGTTTTATTAAGACTGTCATCTGATAAGCACCCATTTTCCAAGAGACCAAGAATACAGGTTAGGAACCAAGGCATCATGTTTTGACAGACACATTGTTTTAAATTTAATCAGTTTGTATAAGTTCTTGATGGTGATTAATTTAACATAGACCAAGCCAAGTAAAGTTTTGAGGGAGCTCATATTTTTATTAACATATGTATCTCCCTAAGAATAGTTATTGAAGAACATCCTACTGATTTTCTTCTATCTATATAGATTCATATCCTGAAAAAAAATCCCCCCCCCGCAACCTTCCAGTCTAAGTTCTGTTATTTTATGTGATAAAGTTTGAGTATTTTTTCTACCTTTTTTTTCCCTCAGTGTCTTTCTAGTTTTCATCCAAATCACTGGGAAACTTGTCTTCCTGTCTGTAGAAACCAAAAAAGACGTGTAGTTGTTGAGAGGGTTGAATGGTTTGCACAGCATGTGCTTCAGGCTCTGAGGGAGCTGGAAATGTCTCTCACTGGTATAAGGACCAAGAAGGATATTAGTCTGATCACTGTTTACTTAATTTAGACTGAAAACAGACTTAAAAGGGAGATCTCACTTGTGGTTCCTTCTTTGTCTTCCTAATGCCCTACATAATTTTTATCTAAACATAGACCCTCACTTTCTCCTCGGGTAATTCTTGATCAGTTGTGATATACAATTTTGTCAACCACAAGGGCACATACAGACTCTCAATCACCTTTTTTCATTAAACAGAATCTCCGAATGACTTATTAATAACTCTTTTTCATGTTGGGAAGCTGTCAAAGTTAAAATCTAAGCTAGTGAATACATCAGCAATAGCTGATTACTACACACCCAAGCAGTGCTGAGGTTTGACAGACCTGTTTCACACCCAGAACATTGTTGGGTCTACTCTGCTCCTACTCAGGTAACAAACAAAACTGTTCTTGACTTTACTAGGAATCATTCTTAGTTGATATTTGTCTTATTGGAGTGCTTAATTAAGACAGACCTCACAGATAAGCCACAAAGATGCTGTGCCCACAGGCTGCCCACCCCTGCTGTCCTCCAGCAGGACCACACTTGGTGGCTTTTCCTGCTGTCCTCCCCAACACTCTTGCAGGACATGGGGCAGGGAGAATGGGGAAACAGACTCTGTGCCACTGCTCTTTTCAGTGAGTATTGTGACTTTTTCACTTCATACAGCTTCACCATCAACAAACTGTTGGCTCACACAGCTGCTTGATCACCAGTACATAATTCTTTTCATTTACAGAATCAATTTTTCATCTCTTTCAGTGACATCTCTTTGTTCTTTAATCCTCCTCCCAATTGCATCATCCAGATTTTTTTCTGTCTTGTCTATAAAACTCTTACTATCATTTTGGTAATAGAGTCTTCTTTCCTAATGCATTAGCCCAGAGGCTGAGATTTATTTATTCTTTGTCCAATCAATAACAAATAGTTGAGAAACTACCTGAGGAGCAGTATCGTTTCATTTCCTCTCCTCGAGTAACCACAGTTCTGCTGTTCTTCATCAGGCTGTTGCAAAGCACATACTGAGTTTCCAATGGGCCAAAAGCTTTGACTACCTTCATTTTCTTCTCTTTTATGAGTGACATAACTAAAGGCTTTGATAGAATTTGCAGTTTACTATAGGAAGTTTTTTGTTCATATGAATTTTGGTACAACAATTTGTGTTTATACCAGTTGGAAGCTGTTTTACATGAAACTGCCACGCTACTTCATTAAGATAAATTCCTTCAGGGAGCAGGATGCCTATCATCATAATGTCATATAAGAACAATTGGTCTTTTGTGATTCTGACTGATGATGCTTGTCTCTTCCTGGGAAATGTTAGACAGCCAGTCCAGAGACATTTTTCTTTTGTTCAGAGATGCTTTTCTCAGTAGTTGGTTAACTGTGTGTTCTGTTATTTTAACCTTTCATGTTCATCAGCTATTTTTTGGCAATACCTGACATCCCTATAAATCCTGTGTGGCAGAACCTGTGTCCACACTCCAACCTTTCTTCAGTACAGTTTCCAACTCAGACCTCTGCTGCAATGTACTCAGCAGATGTGTTTTAACAAGGCACTGAAAGAGTCAATACAGAAGAAAAATAGTGCCTCTTAAGCTTTATTTTTAACCACAGATGTGGCATTTTAATATTTAATGAAAACCGGACATGGACATCACTTCTTGTTCCATCAAATAGCATGAATATCTGAACATGCTTGAAATGCAGAATTACTGCACCATTACAGAATCACAGAATAATTTATATTGGAAGGCATGTCTGAAGGTCATGCAGTGCAACTCTGTTCTTAGCTGGGCAGCTTAGATCCTGCAGACTGAAGCAGGAGATGACAGGAGGAACCTTGACCTCGCTGGAACAGCAGCAAAGCTCTGGGGTACTTCTGCTCAGCAGAGCCCTGCACCAAAACAACCTTGTCACAGGACTTCAGTGTTGGTGGTGAGGTGTAGCTGGTGACTCTAGAGCAAGAAAATAACCTGTGATTCCTAGTGATGACTTTTTGCATGTCACCAACCCAAGCTTTTGTTTTGCAGACCAGGGGATGCCAAGCTGCCCATGCTCTCAGGCAGCCAGCAAGAAAACAGCTGCTGCAGCTGGTGCCCAGGTACAACACCTCTGCAAGAGGAACCCTGTCCTTCACTCACTGAAATCTGAAGTTTTCCTTCCACAGTTAAAACATTCCTTTCACCAGCTCCCAGGCTTAGCAATTTTTCTTACTCCAAGACATTCAGAGAGCACTCATAAAATAAATATACTGGTCTTGTTTTCGATCACTTCTGAAAAATGTGACATGTACAGAAGGAAAGCTGATGCATCGAGTGAATCACTCCTCTTCAGAATGCCAATCAATAGTCACAACTGACATCAAAACACTGGAGTTCTGCCAAATCTTTTGTAAAGGTGTGAATTGTTAATCTGACTACTACTGACATCTAGTACAGGACTAGATGTTTTGACAGTAATATTAACAAAAGGAGAAGATGCATAAAGTGGGGAGACAAATGAATTCTGCCAAAACTCTACTTTAGCAACCTTCCCTTTACTATCATGATGGTTTTGCTGAAAATCTTACTTGATTTGGCAACCAATACATTATTGAAGTGGAGCCTTTCAGAGAGTAAAGAGTAAAGCACCAAAGTTCTTCCTGTAGAATGAGAATATTTAGTTGACTTTTCATTTCAACCCAAGAGAGCACAACCTCACTCTCCACTTTCAGTACATACGATTTTCTTTGAAAAGTTGTGAAAATGAAAAATAATTCTAAGCTGAAAGGAACAGGACCATTAAAGTAAAATAGGTTTAGTCCAGTTAAAGAGTTGATAAGGGAGCTTCAGGATTTGACACATGTACTACACAAGTGCTTGACAGTCTTCTGAGGGCCTGAAAGTAATGGAAGAACACTCTAGGTCATGATATATAAGACAGCTCTCAAAATTAAAATTCATTCATTCAGCATACTAAAAAAATCCTTTATAAGAGTCTAAATTTACTGTTAACGAAAACAAAAATAAAAGGTATTATCGGTTCTTAGTGTTTAATTTGTTTCAAGTATTTCTCCTGGGTTATAAGAAACAAGCCCTGTCCTGGGGGGCCCTCCTGTGGCCGCGCCCCGGTACTGCAGCCACCCGCGCGCTCCGGCAGCCTCACACCGCGGGGCGGCAAAACCCGCGCCTTTTCCGCGGGTTTAGGGGGACTGAAAACGCCAGTGAAAATGAAGTGATTGTTGAAAGACACAGGGAAAAATAAAAGGTGAAAGCATAGCTATGTGCAGGATATAGGTCTATAAATCGTATGTCAAAGACTGTGTTTCAAACCAGTAAAGAATAAAACATTAGCTACTGGGACAAAAATGTCAGCTATGTCCGCCAAAAAAAAAAAACAAACAAACAAAACCAACTACAACAAAAAGCATAACTAAAAAATTATTATTGTAGGGTAATTTTTTCTTTTTCTTTTTTTTTTCACACTATTCATCTGTTGCCACAGCATAAGATTACAGCATTGTTTTCTGTAACAATTTAGTGGGAAAATACAAATCATTTAAGTTATATATGCTTCTAATAGGAAGTTAAATATCACAGTCTGCCAGGAGAATGACATTTTATATAGTAGTTCCACAGCAGTTCCCATCAGGGTCAATACAAATAACATTAAGGCCATACAAATGTACTGGCATTTACAGCCTTTGAAATACAGACTTATTGCTCCTTGACATCACTGGGAATTCTGCTATGGATTAGAAAGAGTCATGTGATTTTTTCAGATTAATCTCAGCTAAAAGTGCAGCATGTTCAAGAGAGGCAGTCATCAACCTCCATAAATCTCTGTATCAGCTTCAGATTGAAGCCTCCTGTTCCTGTGCACAGCAAAACAAAAGCCTGATGGTCGCTCAGTTGATTTACTATGAGTGCTAGAAAAACACGCCTGTGTTCTGTGTTACACACTCAGGTGAGTATTCTAGAAATGTCTATCTATTGCACAGATAATTTTTTAGTTTAGACTGAATAGAAATGTAGACTCTCTACGCTCACAAATTTCATCTTTGACATTGATGCTGAATCTGCAGACTCAACTTAGGGAAATTAGTTGAATTTATTACCAGTCAAAATCAGAGCAGGAAAATAAGAAGCAAAAAAAGTCCTAAAAACACCTTCCCCCCACCTCTCTTTCCTTCACAGGCTTTAACTTTATTCCCGATTCTCTTCTCCTGCCCCCAAAGATGCCAAGGAACAGGGAAAGGGGATTACAGTTAGTTCATCACTTGATGTTCCTGCTGCTGCTCTCCCCTCAGCAGGAGAAATTCTTCCCCTGCTCCAGCATCAGTTCCCTCCTATGGGAGATAGCACTCCATGAACTTCTCCAACGTGAGTCCCTCCCACGGGTGCAGTCCTCCAGGCACAGGCTGCTCCAGAGTGGGGCCCCTGTGGGGTCACAAGTCCTTCTGGCGAACGTGCTCCAGCATGGGCTTCTCTCTCCGTGGGGCCCGATCCCTGCCACGAGGCTGCTCAGCGCAGTCATCCCACGGGGTCACAGCCTCCTTTGGGCATCCCCCCGCTCCGGCGTGCGCTCCTCCCCGGCTGCAGCTGCATCTCTGCTCCCCACGGAGCCCACGGGCTGCAGGGGCACAGCTGCCTCTCCATGGGCAGCACCAGGGGCTGCAGGGCAATCTCTGCTCGGGCACCTGGAGCACCTCCTACCACTGCTGCACTGACCTGGGTGTCTGCAGGGCTGTTCCTCTCACATTCTCACTCCTCTCTTCTCTGGCCACAATTACTTCCACCCAGTACTTTTTTCCCCTTCTTAAATATGTTATCACAGAAGCATTACCATCATTCCTGATGGGCTTGGCCTTGGCACCAGTGGCAGCTCCATCCTGGAGCCGGCTGTCATTGGCCCTGTCGGACATGGGGGAAGCTTCTGGTAGCTTCTCACCTGCCACTCCTGGGATCCCCTCTCCACACACTCCATCAAAACCCGGCCACGCAAACCCAGTACACTGATGAACGCTACCCTTTAACACATACACAGGGGCTGGTTGAAAACTCACTGAAGGCCCTTGTGGAATCCATGTAAGGGTAACAGACCACAGTGCAGCCATCTCCATCTGTGTTGCTATCCAAGGTTCTGCTCACAGCCACTGCAATGTACAGCTGCACTTGCCTCCCTCTCAAGACAGTCAAGAGAATCAGAGCCATTCTGATGCCAGTAACTTTTGGATACAGTTCTTAATTCTGTGAACTAAAGCCACCCCATGTAGATTAACTCCTAATGCACCAATCTTTCCTTTTCTAATCACAGCATCAATGCCTATGCTCATGATGATCATAGAATATTAAGTTTATAGTTCCCAGAGATAAAAGCTCTTATTCAAAGGCTGTATGTACATACTAGCACTCCCTGACCTGACCTGAGGGCTGCTGTGTGACCCAGCATGCACACTGCACACAGGGACTCTGCAAGGGGTGGTTACACATGTGTCCGACCACGTGAAAACAACAGATCATTTCTATTGTGTTGCATTCTAACCAGTTGTATCCCAGGCTTTCTGGAGGTTTTTTTCTCTTTAAATTCATCCACTTTCAAGACATAATTCAGGGAATCTTTTCTCTTTCATCTCATGTTATTTGGTTAGTGATTAAAAAAAATTAGCTAAATAAAGTAACATGAAATTTTCCATATGAATGTGAGTGTAGTCTATTAAAAAGGACTGTTTATAATGCCAATATGCTTCTGCTGAGGAAATAACATGCAGGTTTAACATAATGATAAATGCATTTGTGGGGTTACGAAGAGAAGTGGATGGAAACTCAAGAGTGGAAGGTGAAACTGAATAATTAAGCAGCAAAATGCTACCGTGGTACATTTTCAAATTCACTGACATGCAAAAAGAAAAAAAAGGAAATCTGCTATTGAGAGTTGTGGACCAACAACAGGATATATAGTCATTGCTCTGGAAGAATGCAGAAATTATTATTAATTTTAAATGAGACCTATTATTCCAACAAATAACATGGAGCACATAAGAAAGAGATTACCCACCTAGACAACTATTTCACAGGTGAGTTGAATGACAATGTTGTTTTTTGAATAAGCAAACTGAGCTAGAGCTTGATAGTTCAATAGGTAGTGTTTTAAAAAAACTTTATTTTTAGAAAATTACATTTGTGTAAGCTACAAATTTTAATAACCTCCTGAAGTTCAAATTCCAGTGTTTGCTTCTTTGACTTTCCTCTGTGAAACTGGGAGGCTTCTGTACTCCAGGCACAAAGTAGTCTTAAATCCCTCAGCCTTCCTCCCATATTCAGGTCAGGAAGACACAGTATACTGTAGAAACTGAAAACCACTTGTGGAAACATATATCAACACTAAAGTAGAATCTGTGGCAAAAATGAACCTTGGATGGCTACCTACTCCCTGGCTACTATACAGAAAACTATATATTTGGAGGCAGAGGTAAACTAATGACTTATAAATGAAACAGAAAAATAGTCACGTTTCATTGAAGGTCAGCTTAAGTAATTAAGACAGAAAATCAATAGACTGGTTGGCTCTTCTTACTAATATATTTTTACAAGGTTAAAGATTACCCACCATCTTAGTACATGTAATGAAGGATTTTTGGGTTTAATCATTTTGCAATATTCAGGTTTGTCTTTTTACGATTGTCATCATTTTCTTGCCTCTCCATGTGAACACTACCTCTTAGAGTATTTTATTAGCACTCTCAGATAAAGTTCACATTAACTATTCAAAGAACTGAACAAACAGGCATAGCATAATCTGATTTCTTGTCCACACACAGTAAAACTCCAAATCATCCCTGGTTTAGTTCAGCTTGTCTTCATGAGTTCTGGGAATGCCCACTGCTCTACATCCTGATTGGGATATCTGTCATTTCTGTGTATCACTTCAGCCAAGGACAAGCTAATAAAAACTGCAATACGTTGGTTATATTTAACCTTCAGCTATTATTGATTATTCATAAAGCAATGCCTAAGAGGTTTTTCATCTTTGTATCTCTACTAACTGTAACTGCTTCACCCAAGTGCTGGTCTGGTTATTATAACATCACCATTTCAGTGAGGTTATTGAAAAGCCTTTATTGAGAATATCATGCAAACTAACAAGAAGAGAGCATCTGACATCTTTAAAAGAGTGTAATAATTTTCTGTCCCTTGAAACTTCTGGCTACAGCTTTAAACTGACAGGATAACAGTCTGAATTGTTTAGTCTAATTGAAACAACTCAAAATCCTATGTACCCCACATGAATGCAAAGTCCCTTTGTCTCAGTATCACAGTGTCAGAAATAAGATACATATATGGTGATTACCAGCCTTAAATGGAAATATGGAGGTCTAAGTAACACCTGTATAACATGCTAGAAATCATAATGGAGGGGACAAGGAGTCAGCCCAGGAGAGGCTCCCATGTGAAGTGACGCACAAGGAAAATCAGCAGATAGAAATTTGAAAGGTTTAGTTAAAATCTCCATGAATCTTGTCAAGACTGAAGCCCAAAATAGGTGTGTTAATAAGGAGAACTGTATAAAATTCCATTAAGAGACTTTGGTAGTTAATTGGATTACCATCTTTTTAGAGGAATGTTTCATGAGTAATTCTTATCTGTAGTTCCTGACCATCCCCTTAGGTAAATCTCACCAGGTGAGGAAAATACTCAGTAGTTGCTGTCACTCATATCCCAGTGTGTCTATAGGAAGGGTCTTTCACATATCAGGATGTTGGGGAAGGCTCTGACGTTTGCTGCTGTTCTGAAAGGTTGGCACTGATGGCTACATTTTAAACTGTTAACTCCTTCAGTGTATGGAATCAAAACTGGCATTTCCTGGTGAATGTCTGTGAACAACTGGAACATCTAAGATACAAATCCTCGGAAAAAAGTATCAGCTAAACTGGTACCAATGATCAAGGACTAAGGACTCTGAAAAGATTGAGGCGTTTTCTGTCCTTCAAATTTCCTAAGGAGATGGGAAGGGACATTTTTCTTATATTCTCTATAACTATTTAAGAAGGCATTTGAGTAAATCAATTAGTGAATAAAAGTCAAAGTTGTTTTATTTTGCCTTTTAATTATTTGGATGATGAAAAGAGGTATTTCAAAACAGAGCGTCAGCAGCTCAGCTTGCAAACACCAAGCTGTATAGATCTGAGTAAGAAATAGAAGCACTGGGTTTCTATTCCATCCTCAGGACCAGACCCAGGACTTGGAACAGGTCAGTAGAGATTACTGGGAAATATGAAAGAATTCAAGGAGGTGAAGTTATGGGGGATTTTGGTTGAATTCTAAAAGTCACTGCACACATCGGGGTTGAAATGGCATGATCTTTCAGGTCCCTTCCACCCTAAACCTTCTGTCATTCTATGATTATATATAAGTGAAGTCTAATATTTCAATTAAATAACGTTTTACCTTTAATAGTAAAAGACTTTAATGGAATTACTGAGATGTATTTTTATAGCATCACTGCATTTGAAATAAAGACACACTGGAAAAGATGTAGTTTACTGTAAGTCTATCTAAGAACTAGTTACTTAATTTGTGAACACACTGGAGAGGGCATGGACAGTTCAGTCTGAAGATAGTTCAAAGTAAAAATCAAAGTAAAATAGGAAAAACAGTAAGTACTTTGAAAAGCAAGAGGAAAGTTTAGGAGTAAATGGGCAGAAAAACTAGCGAATGTGCTCTGGAGATAGGTACATGCTCTCATTAAGTAGACAAGGATTAGAACAGCCAATAGTCAGGTCAAAATAAAAAATGTTAAATTTAAGCAATGGCAATGAAAAGTCAAGCATTAGGGAAGATTATGCAGCTTTTATCTTGGAGAGAGTAATGAAATCATCACTGGAAGACAGAGCTAAATTAGACACCTTTATATTCTGTCTGCTCAGACATAATCTGCCTTCGTGACAGCGACCTATTTGATTAAAAAGAGAATAATTATGACAAACAATGAATGCAAAAAAAAAACCAACAAAACTTCAGCTAACTTTCAGAGCTGGGCATCATCCCTCCTGGCAGACTGTTGAAACACTGAGTTAAACCCTTTATATGGTTTCTAGTTTTAAAAAAAAGGTGTTTCTAACATGAACCAAGTCACAAGAGTGATCCATTGTATCTAAATTTCTTCATGGAGAGTCTGTAAGATCTAATCTCTGTCTGCTGGGGTTTTATCCACACAAAAAAAAACATGTGTCATTGCTCCTCTGCTCCTCAGGTCAGTCCTGTCACTATCTATCTCATGAGTGCAGCGGGTGCAGAATTTCACTGCATGACTCATATAAGGAAAGCATCACACACGTATTCAGAGAAACCACAGCCACAGTAACACATTGTGATTTCTGAGCATAAAGGTGTAACAGTTGGGATTCTT
>VYZQ01035018.1:90028-100157 GCA_013400655.1 Mystacornis crossleyi | reverse complement strand
GCGCCCCCCGCGCGCCGCCCGCCGCCGTTTCGGTTTCATTTCCGGCGACCCCGGGCCCGGAGCGGCGGCGCCGAGCGGAGCCCCCGGCGCCTCCCCGCTCCCGCCCAGGGCGACCACACCCCCGCGCTCGGCGTGAACCGAGCGCCCCCGCCCCGCACACACACACCGCTCCTCCCCCGCCTGCGCCGGCACAGAGAAAGGGAAGGGAGGCGGCGCCGGGCCTGGGTCTCCCGCACCGCGCACAACATGGAGGAGCTGGTGGTGGAGGTGCGGGGCTCCAACGGGGCCTTCTACAAGGTACCGGGTGCTCGCGGCCGGGCCGGGCCCCAGAGGAGGGAGCGGGGACGGCAACGGGAGGAGGAGGAGGAGGAGGCGGCGGCGGCTCCTCCTCCTCCTCCCCGCGCTGAGGGAGAGCGGAGGCCCCGGGGCAGGAAGGAGCAGAGAGAACCGGGCAGGGGTGGAGGCCGCGGCGGGTCCCTCGCGGTGGACGCGGAGAGCGAGCCGGGGGCGGCCGGGCTGTGAGGACTCGAGGCCCGATGAGGAGGGAGAGCGGGGAGGCCTCGGGCCTTCCTCCTTTGTGGGAAGGGGCGCCCGGGGCCGCCTTGTCGCGGCGCTGAGCGAGGATCAGCGCTGGGATGGGGCATTAATTGCTAAATCCTCAGCTTTTGTCGCTACTTAAGGAAAGTCTCTCTCGCCGTCCGGGTTTCTGGGAGAGCTGCACTGCATGAGCACGGCCTGCAAGGCGGGGAGGAGGGGGGCCCTCGTTAATACACATTCCTGATAAAATGCTGTGGTGGATTCTTGCTCCTAAAGCCACGGCCGGGGAAGCTGCCTAGTGATATTAAAGAAAGCATCGCTTGGCCAAATATATCTGTGCTGAGTCGCTAAATACACGTAGTTATCAAATGTACTTCTTACTGAAATTACTTATTGGCATTCCATGTTTGTTTGCAAGTCCTTGTGCTTAATAAAGCCATCACTGAGCTTTGAACATATATTCTGAGCACTGAATATGTTTTATTAATACTGTGTAGTATTGTGTGGCTTTGCATGAATTGGGTTGTATTAATCAGCTTATTAATAGGGCATAATTAGTAGTTTTACAGAAAATAAAATTCGGATATGGTGGGTTTGGGCCTACTATCACTGATCTGTTATCAGCATACCAGGAGCAACCATGGGTCACTTTCTGCAAGTCTCCCATGGTTTAAATGTTCCTAGGACTTTAAAAATTGGGCCTAGTTATTGTCCGACATCCAATATTTATGTTAGCAATGAAGGACCGGGTAGAGTTTCACACTCACGTGTTCCTGGGGTAAGCCAGGTAGATATCCAATTGATACCGTTACAACACCTCCGAGTTTTTCTAAGAAAAAAAGATCTCTTAAAAGGTTGTTTTTGGGATACATGTGTTAGTATCTTATTCTCAAGATAATATTTTTTTTTTAAAATATGTATGGTACAAATCAGTGGCAAATAAGCATCCTGGAGCTCACAGTGTTGTAGCCAGAGTTCTAGATCTGTATATTACTTCCTGGAATTAGATAATCTAGCACTTTTAAAAATCAGTTTTACATTTTTAAAGGTACAGTATTTGGTCAGAAAGAAGCAGAAGGAGTAAATACATTGCACAGGAAGACTTTTAATGAGGCTTTTATCAAATTTGAGTAGTTACACAATGATGTGAAAGATGATGTTAATAGTGACATGGTGCATTCTTTAGTCATAAATATTGTCGAAGAAATCTGGGAGAATTGAAAGCTTCTGGAACTTTTATTGTTTATCTTGAAGTTGATACCATGAGGCCCTGTACCCCCTTTTGTGTAGGTGAAACCTTCATTTGAGCATGTGTTCATGGAAGCTTATTCATGATTTAGTGTACCCAAGTTCTAATACAGATATTGCCCCAAGCAGTGTGTTGTGTTTGTCTTTTAACTTTTAGAAATTTTGACAGGATTTTTTTTGTTTCCTTTTAATCACTAATCAAGAAGACTTGGTTAAATCATCTAAAGGGAAAAACGGGCATATGGATTTATCTGCCTTCACCTGAATTACCTCTTTAGATGGAGCACCACACTTAAGATAAATGTAACAAATTTTTTTAGAAAGATTAAAAAAGTGGGAGTTGTTTTACACCCTCATGCCATAATGTTAAGTGTAAACCATCAGTGTTCCTCTAGTTTTCTCCTTGTTTGAATGACTTGAATTCTAGTTACAGATTTTTCTTTCATCATAATGTCTGAGTATCACTCTGTTATAAAGTAATTTATCTAAATTTTTTCTTGCGAGTTTTATGCCAATCTTGTAGGTGGGCAGTTTGGTTGTAATAAATGAATGTTGACCCAGCATAACAAAAAGTTTGCAATGATGTCAAGTGTAAATTTAATTGCAAGATGATTTTTTTTTCATTTAAAAAGTTTGTTTAAGCAGCCTCCTGAGAAGTGATTTACAGCAGTAATGTTTCAAACAAATCAAAACCAAAACAATTATTTTATTCAATCGCATGATTGACTGATAACTGGTGAAGATTTCTTTGGCTTTGATTAACTCTGAAGATCTTAGAGAATATGTAATTTTTTTTGAAAAATAGACCTCTCTTGATACTAAGACATGGAAAGGGAGGAATATGAGGCCGCCATAGTCAGGATGGGACTAACTGGCTCAAGTAGGCACCTAATTGTGGCTTCAGGTTCTCATATCCTCCTTGT
Source organism: Mystacornis crossleyi (assembly GCA_013400655.1). NCBI lineage: Eukaryota > Metazoa > Chordata > Aves > Passeriformes > Timaliidae > Mystacornis > Mystacornis crossleyi. The sequence continues at coordinate 97,449 of VYZQ01035018.1, read as the reverse complement.
AGGTCTCTTGGAGGACCTGAGCATTTTTGAGTGTACCCAGCAGCATCTGGATCTTGACGGTGCAAGACTGCCCACCTAAACCCTGCTAAAAGTAATAAACCAGTGTTTTCTGAGATATAGCCAGAGGATTCATATTCTGCAGAAAACATAGGACATGGTTTGAGGATGTCTTCATACCCAGCTGTAAGATTTGAATTAAAATTTCATCCTGGTCAGGTGCACTGGAATACTGGAGAGTGTTGATGTGACGGCTGTAGTGGGGGCTAGTTTTTTCTGAATGGAATTAAAATACTGCTTAGTGAATACCTTGTACTTCCATGATTTTTTTTCCTCCTTGCTTAAGATGAATTATTCCGTGGAAAGCGCAGAGCAGTCAGTGGGCATGATTCAGGGATAATTGACAATCTGGTACCTAGAGATGCTTAGTCATGACTTGCTATGTGTTTGGGCCCAGAATCCTTGGAAAGAAAATGTTAGATTTCCTTACTTATTTTGTGAAGATTGGTCCAACAAACCACCAAGACTGTGAATCCAAGGGGTGGGAACTGTCTTTTTGCAGCTCACAGCCAAGTAACTAAATTTAGAAGATGTGCGGTATTAGGGGACATCTTCTCATACCTTTTCTTGTATAGGAGTAGTAAATTGGGTTTTGAAGTTCTTGTCTCATTCACAGTGTGCTAATAGACAGCCTTTGTCTAATCTTTTTGTGATTAGCTTTAGGTATTTCCCTCTAAAAGGTGACATGCTGGATGCCTTTCCAACATGGGATTGATTTTTCTTTGCCAGTTTGGGAGCGATTCTCTCTTGTGTCCTCTGCTAAAGGTGGAAAGCATCCTGTTTATGAGGCAGACAGTTTTGGAATGGTGTTTGTTGTTAACATCCTTATGTTGTCTGTAACCTAATTTTTGCCACTTCTTGCTTTATAACCTTGTGGAAATCTTCCACTTTTTATCCCAGTAATTTCAGCACCTTGCTGTTGTTTGCTTGATTTTATAGATAACTTCATTGAAGCTACAACTGATAAAATAATTCATCTTTCTTACCACTTTATTACTCCAGGTTTCACTATTAGCAACTGTTCCTGTGGCCCTCTGTATCCATTTTTTTTCTTCCACTGTTCCATTGAGACCCCCGGCCGATATCTCCAGTCTCTTTGTACATTCATGAGCCTGTCTGCCCAGTCATTCTGAGGGTGACCGCCTGTACCCTTTTCCCTCGTCTGGTGACCATTTCTGTGACTATTTTTCTTTCCCTATTCTGTTCCTTTGTATGTCCAGCCTTTCTCAGACTTGATTATCCACCGAGTTCCCTTTTGACATTCTCCTTCCAACAGGTATGAAATGTTACAGAACTGTTACACTAACAGTAGATGCACGTTTGTTATCGACATAGCTTTTTTATGTTAAAAAGCATATTTTCCCTACTTTTCCGTCTTACAGTTAATTATCCTCCTTTATTAAAATGGTTGACAATGCTCACGTCTGATGATGTGAGCAGACTTTAAGAAAAGCAGCAAAACTTCATGGCAGCTGAAGCCTTTATTTTTTCCTTTGAAGTGTCTGTCACTCCATTTAGCATAAAAACAAAAAATATGCTAGTGTTTCCAATAATTCTTTTTCTTTTAACAAATAATTTGTAAACTTTAGACCGTATATTCAGCATATAACCATTCCTAGAACATTAATGCTTATGTTTGAGAAATGCCATGCTGTGAACTTTTTTACTTAATTATATCTGAAGCATGGAGAGAAATGAAATGGTCTGTATGACTCAGTCAAATTTGGTGTAGAAAACTTATCACATGTGATTTTTTCTTTTTCCACATTAGAGGAGAATCAACCTTTGCCATTATGAAATGTGCTTGTGTTCACAGATAATTTTTTGTGTACTCTTTCGTGGTATTTCTGCTGTTAGCAATAGTAGTATCTCAGCTGCTGCATTCTTTCAATGCCCTGTTACCTCATTTTGCTTCCATCCAGTTTCACTTTGTTTTTAAGACATTTCATCTTTGTGTCCAGATTCATCAGAGCCACTGTTCTGTCCCTTTATGGGGATGCATTTTAAACTCACATATCTGCACCTTTATGCTTGAATTTCCATTCCTACTTACGCTCTTTATCTAAAAAAGGCTGATGAATGATTATTGTATTTTTTGTGATCCTTTGTGTGAGATCAGGAGCGTCTTCTCTACCTTTACTGACATCTGGGGCTGGCTTGTCCTGTGTCTGTGAATTTGGATTGTGGTGTTAAAGGCTTCATGTCCTTTTAGCATTGTGTAATTTCACAAGTATTACAAAAACAAGGCTACCAGACAGTTCTGATAAACACTAATTTTGGTTTTCCAAAGGCATTTCTGCTTCAATATTAATTTTTTTAAGGAAAACTTTGAAATGTTTCAGACCTTTTCTGTTTGTACTTGGAAGTGTACAAATTTAAATATATAGTGCTACAGAGTCCAAATACATTTTCGTACTACAGATCTGTTTAAATATTTAGATTGGAGGAAAATTGACATAATGGTGTGGTACAGACAATGGAAACCTGATGTGATAAGTACCTGACATTCTTCTGTGTCACAAGTAACTGAAAAACAAGGAAAACCCCCTTTCTGTGGATAGATAGGATTAGACAACCAAATATTAAAGACTGTATTAATAGTCATTAATATATTTTGAATGGTTGTTTTTAAGCATAAATATCACAGAGAGGTGTGCAGAAGTGTTTCATATATTGCATACTTGAAATTAGATATTTGGCAAGGTGTTGTTCATTTTGTAATTTATTAAAAATTTATTCCAATCAACTTATGTAATTTTGCAAGAGTATAAATTAAAAGACAAACCACAGTTTTATGACATCAGTGTTTTTGGCCAGGCTGAAGTGAGAACCAGGTATTCATCTGTTTCTGTGGTTGACTCTTCTGAACTTGGTGTAAGTAAAGAAATTCAGATTTGTAATTTCCCTGGCAGTGTCTGTATCGATGCTGCCTGTGTTAAGTCAACAGTGTAACTTACGTTCCTGGTTCAGGTTCCCTCAGGTTTCTGGGTTGTGAGCTGTCCCTCAGGCTGTGGTTCTGGCTGCTTAAGGAGAGCTTAAACAGGACAGCATAGTTCATTCCTCTTTCAGCCACCTGTGTGTCTCAAGTTTTACTTTTTCCAGATAATATAATTGCTAAACTGTTTGAAGGTCCAGACTAGTCTTCAGCGTAACTTAGATTTATTTGCTGCACATCCTGCTTTACTTATTGATGGTAGGGTTTAGCATTTTTACCTTTAGTTAGGTATATTGCTGTAGTCCCAAGGATTCTGCTCAAGGTGAGTTGGATGTTAGGAGCTCTCTTCAGTCTCTCTCTGGATATGAGATGTAATCTTGCTCTTTGCTGCTGTGCTTGTGAATTTTTCTGCCATTTCCTGTCATTTTGTCAGAGCACTGTTTAGGACACCTTTTGGTGTTTTCATCACCACAGAGGTGATGAGTTGTCCCAAAGTATCTTTCATACAAGAAAAGCTGATTTTTTTTGACATTTTATAAATACAAGAAAACTAAGTGTCAACAAATTCTTTCTCAGGGCATGGCTTGTGTTAGTCTTACCTGTTTTCCTGAAGGCTATTAAGTGCTGCTGGTATCATTTCTGTTGAATTTGCTTTGTAAAATAATCTCTGCTTTTGCATACTCAAATATTACTATTAATCCTTGTCCACTCTGTGGCACAAAGGAGCCATACCTAATATCTGCTAATGATCATAGTGTTTTTCAGGTATTAAAGGCATCCATTTCAGCTGCATCTTTAAGAATAGGTGCTTCTAAGTTGCACATGACAACCACTGGAAGAAATGTGGGTGAAGCCTTTGAAGGTGATATGTGTAATGTTGTGAAATGAGTCAGGATTACCATTGTATTGTTCAAATGCATATCCAGTTCTGGAATCTTCTTACAGAATACACTGTAGTATGAAACATAAGCTAAATGTTCAGTATCTGTAATGATCAACTGAAAGCTCTGTTGCCTCTTTATGGAAATACCATTTCTGTACTGCTGTCAATATGATCTTGAGATGTGGTCTTAAGTCTTCTTTATACCATGTCACTGAAAAACATCAGCTGTGCTTGTAATCCCCTTTGAAGGAATATGGAATTTTGAAATACGTAATTATGCAAATACTTTTGGAGACTTTAAGTCTCCTTGGCTTGCTAGCATAATAGTCTTGTTCTTCAGATTATTGAGAGGTGAGCAAGGTGTACAGTAATTTTTTGCTGTTGTCACTGTGGCTTTCCTTTGTCTTCTATTCACAGTAGCATTGGTCATGTTTCAGTTATCAACTCGGATGGTGTTTTCTTCCTTGTACTGAATGACTCTGAGTGATGACATTCAAGTGCATGTACCACCTAATTTTAGTATAGCCAATTCTTGGAACTCTGTATCAGTCATCAGGTGTTGCTCTTTGATACTGAGATACTGCTGCAACTCAGGAAATATTTTGGAATACTTTATAAAGCAAAAATAACAAAACAATTTTTAAAAAGCCATTTGGGTGCCATATAAGAGAAACTCTTACCTTTTTGTAAGAGATAAGATCTCTTCTTGTCTTGGAAACTCGCAAGGGCAAGAATAATAAAATGAAGAATAATAAAATGTTCCATACTTAGTTAACTAATTCTTCTACAGAAGTGGTAGTTGCTGCTAAGTTATTTTCAATTTCGTGAGAATTTTTTGATCTACTAAGGTGGATCTCCATTAGTAGAACAAACTTCTCTATTCTTTCTTGCTCACGGGCTTTTATCTAGCTACCTTGCAGTGATACTGTGTGTGGACTAATATTAGTGGAATACTCAGCACTGCAGCAGCTTGTTTCAGAAGTTCATCGAGGTGCTTTAAAAAAATAAAGAAAAAAAAACCACCACCTTTTCATCCCTGGTTAACTTGTGACCTCCATCATTTGAGGCTAAGAAAAATATTTTTGTTGTTGAATCCCAAAGTTCTTTGAGTATTAGTCTTGCTGTTTTGTCGATGAGGAGAGGGAGCAACATTTGGGGCTTTAAGCTAAACATTGACCAAATAAGCATCAGTCAGTTGAGTGCATGAGGCAGGAGGAGCCCTTGGTGCTGAATTCTGGCTCTGTCCTCTGCTTCGTGGTGGCATGGGAGAGCACAGCTGCTGTCCATGCCCCAGGACCAAAGGGAAGGAAGGACGCAGGACATTTATCTAAAGTTTTTTATTCTACAGAATTAAAGTGGGATGAAGTAAATGTGGGGAAGAATCTGCTGAACTTGATATAGATGACTTTTGCTAGTGCAGTGTTCAAAGGTACTTTGAGGTACAAGAGAGAAGAGACAGGACGTGGAGGTTTTGTGGCCTTTGGTTTCGTTTGTTTCTTAGGGAATACTGATGTTTAATTTCTATGCCTGTCTATACATTAAATGTGATTATAAAATCAAACATTTTAAACTCCTGAACAATCTTGTCATTTCCTTCTACCCTCTCCTGTTACTTCTAAAAAGCAGGAATAATGTCTTCCTAGCTCGGGCATTCTGTTTGTGTATCAGTTCACTGGCAGTCATGAACCCAAGGAGTTAGCAGCTTTCAGTATGTGTTTTATGTAAGTCTACTGCAAAATTTAAAAGGCTGACTTTAAAACATACTTAGATTGTGAGATTCATAAATATTTGTGAAAAGGAGGTGTTTTGCAGGTTTTAAATTATNAAACTTTCAAGGTTTGCATTTTGCTTGCATACTCTCTTAAGTTTTTAATTTGAAAGATAAGAAAATGACAAAACTTCTGTAATGTGGATGTGGCTGATACCACATATGTGCTAAAGAAGTGTAGAGGTGTGTCCTCTCTTTCACCCACTGGTNTTTTTCAAAATGTCCATAAACATACTGTAATTATACTTTGTTTACTCCACAGGCATTTGTAAAGGATGTGCATGAAGATTCAATAACAGTTTCATTTGAAAACAAGTAAGTGTATTGCTGGTGTTGTACCTGTAAATGACAGAGTACCAACCTTGCATTTGATTAACCTAAATATGGCTTCATGTAGAGAAGTGTTTTAGATACACTAAACTTGCTGCTGGCATCTTTTAAAGTTATATTTAGTATCTGCTGTTTTGTGCATTTCTTTATAAATGCTTTTAATGGTTTAAATACTTTTAAGTGCAAAACTATAGTAACATGGGTTTTGCTGGGAAGATAATCATGTCATTACTGAATTTACATGATGACAACCCTTGTTTCAGTAAGTCACATGACTTTGTCATGTGAATGTCTTGCCTGCCTTAGTTTTAGAAGATTACATTATTACAAAATTTGTTCTGTAGGTGAGTGATGAATACCAGTTTTCTAATCTAGAAACCAAATTTATGCAGTCTCCGTTAAAGAAACTGAAAATTAAAGCTGTATTTAGACTGGATCCTGATCAAATTTTCATAACCTGTAGTAGAACCAAAGAAGAAGATAGAAACTTGTTTTGAAGGAAGTGTCCAAATGTGTTATGAAATGTTTTTTAATCTGTGTTTTTAATATTTGGGTTAAAACCTGTAACTGTAAATAGAGGAAGAACTTCTGCTGAAAGATTCAGAAGACTGGAGGTGGCATCAGGGTTTCACCTAAGATGTTTCTTAGATGTGTTTTTTCTTATTATGTATACATTGGATCACATTACCTTTAATACAGACATGCAAAAAAGCTCCACAGAATTTGAAAATGTAAAATGAACGGATTAAGAATGTTTGATTTCTGTTTACAAAGAAGATGAAAATTTTTAGACCATTCACTGTGTTTCTGTTTGTAGCTGGCAACCAGAGAGACAAATCCCATTCCACGATGTGAGGTTCCCACCACCTGCAGGCTATAATAAAGACATAAATGAAAGCGATGAAGTAGAGGTGTGTATCCTCCATTAACAGCTCTTGTGTTGAGATGTGAGAGAACTTGCTGTGAAAAATGTCAGCCAAGCCACTGGAAGGTTTGCTTCCATGTTAGCTGCTGTCACCTTTTTGATTCCAAGTACTACGGAAAGCACAGTGTCAGGCACATCACCACACCCAGAGTCTGACAGTTGTAAACCATGCAAACTCCATATACCACAAAAGGCCGTGTAAAGTCCATGTACCGTGTCCTCCATGCTCAGTTACAAATACGCTGATTTACAAACATGGTCAGTGTTGAATTGATTACAGATCAGTCCTTTATTAGAAATAGATTAATTCAGAAATAGATGATGAACTGTAGTTCTTAAGCTGTAAGGTAATAATGTGTCTGTTACCAAAGCTTCAAGCCTAATCAGATAATTTGCATTGTATGTGTGTATACGTAAAACATGGAAATATATGTGTATGTGTAAATACCTTTGTGTATATAGAAAGAGATTGACTTTAAAGCAGCACGTTCCTAAAATCTCCTTAATTTATAAAATTATAACA
>VYZQ01035018.1:21845-87493 GCA_013400655.1 Mystacornis crossleyi | reverse complement strand
TTAACCTTAAATGCAGTGGTTACTGTTTTTAACTTTGTAACATTTTTATTCCTAGGTGTGCCAAAGAATCTGCACATAAGGACTTCAAAAAGGCAGTTGGAGCTTTTTCTGTAACATACGATTCTGAAAACCACCAGCTTATTATTTTGGTAAGTACAGATGTCTTACAGTACCATTGGCAGTGGTTTGTTTCAGGAGTCCATGTGTAAACCACTGTTCTCTTTCTTAATAATTCAGTCAATCAACGATGTAACCACAAAGCGGGCGAACATGCTGATTGATATGCACTTTCGGAGTCTTCGCACCAAGTTATCCCTGATACTGAGAAATGAAGAAGCCAGCAAACAGCTGGAGGTATGTTGGTTGTTTTCCCTGAAGTAATTTGAATAAAATAGATAATAAAAAAAATCCCTCATGCACTTCTTAGCTGGTAGGACTTGCATTGGGATGAAAGTAATGATGTACTGATAATAATCCAGGTGGTAAAAAAGGCAGATGGAAGTGTCATCCAACAAAGATGTTTACAGGTACGGGGCTGTTCTTTGAAAGATGCTTTTTTATCAGCGGGATTTTGTGGCTGATTAAATACAAATATGTAGATACACATACACGTGTATTTCCTTCATATTTTGAAGCACAAAATAATTAGCCATCATTGCACAAATAATGCCGCATATTTGGTAGCTTTAAAAATTGATGGGAGTGAGTGTCATGATACCAATGGGACTAGAACTGGAGCTAGCAAATAATACAGCGAAAATAAGATGGAAAGGCTGAAACTGTTGTTGGTAGAATGTATGAAGGGATAGGTTTGTCTATAGATAAAATGTTAGGAAATAATCTTACAGCAGATACAGCTTCTGATATTCCTGTGACTGGTGAGTGGGTGTTGACTGGCAAGAAGCTTGAGTCATACTTGTCCATGGGTAAAAGAAAAAAAAGAAAAGAGGAGGCTAGGAAATAAGGGGTTCTTTATACATCAGAATTAACATTTCTTCATGGTTTTTCTCCTATCTACAAATTAGAAAAAATAGCAGCATTTCTGAAAACTTCTTAGATTCACTGTCAAGAACCAGAGGTGCAGCCTAAAGTGCTGTAATTCAGTTTGACACAGGTGTATACCAGCAGTGTTTCTGCAGAGCGAAGTTTCATTCCCCCCATCCCAAGGGTTACCTCTCTTTGAAGTGGGATGTCATGGAGTAGTTCAGGCCTCTTGTATCCAGTGGATATACTCGCTGTTACAAGACGTTCGCACTTCTGTTGTTCTCCCTTTAGTATCTTGATTTCCGTGTTTCAGAGCTGAAATCCAAGTTTGTTTGGGTTTTGATTTTTCTCAGGATGAAGGACAGACCAATTTTTCCTCCTTGGTGTTCCTTACTGAGCACCCCACTGTAGCTCTTCAGTAATCATTCTTCTTTATCTTCCTCCAGAACTGACAATTGTGTGGGCAGTTTACCTCTTGAGGCGCAAAGTATTATTTTGGAGGTGGGAAGAACAACAGCCTCTTTAGAGCTAATTCCCTTTACATGCCCCCACAAATGCATGCACCAACAACTGTTGTCATTGATTCCTTTTCCAAACTAATCTTGAATTCTTCTTGTCATTGTAACACTGAGTCTTTTTGCTGCTGTGAAGGTCTCAAAGTTGATCTGATTCTCACTAGAAAAACCACTGTTGAACTTCAGTTTCTACTTAGCTAGAACTTAAATGAGGCTTGTGAGATAGATATATACAGTTAAAATTTGTGTAACAAAAGTTGACTGGTATTTAGGCATTTCTGTTTCTTGTAGTTAGAATAAATACAAAATCAGTTTCATTCAAAGTTGAAAGGAAAAGCTTCAGATAATGAAGATCATACTAATATTTCTGTTGAGACACTGACATACCAACAGACTGCACATGTCCATCTGCTGAAAAAATATTTAGTGAACGCTTTGGGCTTCACTGCATTATTAATAACAGTTACCTGTTTCTATCAAATAAACCTTTGTGTGTGTCTCATACTCACTGAACTTTAAAAGTCTGCCACTTCTTTTCTTCTAGCAGTTTTACCTGTTCTGTTTTCTGACTCATTATCACTAGACCAGCTTCTCTGTTCACTGGAGTTCTTTTCTTCCTATTTGTTGTACCTTCTTCTCTGCATATTAGCGTCTTGACTTGCATGGCTCTACTTCTCAAATGTGGCTTTTAGAACATCAAGTAAAATAACTGATTATTTTTTGTTTACATTCTTTCCCAGTGGGTGTGACTTAGCTGTTATAGGTGTCTTTCACATACTAAAAAGCCTGAATTTACAAGTGTTTTGCATTCTGGTTTGTATTTTACTGTATCTAAGTGGAATTCAGTTCTAACTGAATTCAGTTCTACCTGATGTGTAGGTATTAATACGTTATTTGCATATATGTTTCTTATTAATGTACTGAAGGGAAGTAGAATTCAGAATTTCCGATGCTTAAATAGAGCACACTTTGTAATAATTTGCAGAAAAGCTAATGATGTTTTAGTGCAAGCAGTAAAACTGTGGTTTGACTGTCAGAGCCAAGGTACTCAGTGATGATGTAGCTTCATCTTTTCCACATACCGTAGATAGTTAACAACTGATCCTTGTCTTGGTCATCCTGTTCTCTTATTTGGCTGTCTGTAAAAGATGTCAACTAGTAAATCAGCATTTGGACTATCTGTTAGAACGTAGAAATGTGAGCAGTTGAAAATTTTGCTTTCCAAATTGTCTGTAATGTAGCTACGGAAGTGCTTGACAGCGCTCTCAGAGTACAGCACTATCTACTGTAACCATTTATTTGAAACAGTGATTTAGCCCAGGATATTTGTCAACAGCTTGAAGCAGGAGCAGGTCAGAAAGTAGTACCAGTTTAGCTGGGACAGTATAGGGCTTGTTGTGGGCACTTCCTTGATGTTTTCGCGACATCTGTAGAGTCTCATTTTGCTGACATTAAACTGCTAATTTAAAGTGTGCTTGTGTATGTCTTGACAGTAGTTACAGCTTTGATTGCAATGCAGAAACATGGACAGGATTATATATCTTGGCTTTTATCTTGTTTCTTCCTTGCAAAATACTTTCCTTAACAGATTATCACAGTTGGAAATTCGCTATCTTCCCACAATGCATTAAACTATTGTTCCTTTCCTGTGTTCTGTTACACTCACAATTGTGAGTGCTCAGTATGACCATTCTGTCTTGGTAGATGTGTGATTCCTGGATGAAATTCTGAACATATTTGTTCTCTGAATTAAAGCAGTTTTTGTGTTGTCATGCATAGGCACTAATTCTTCATTTTATTTTTTTTAAGTGCAGTAGATATCCACAGTTGCTCTGTTTTATATGTAATTTTGTGTCAGTGGTTGAGTTATTACTGTTTCTCCCACCTGTTGAAATTGGTGCAGTTTTTTTCTCAGAGATCATAAGGTTTGCTTTAATAATCACCACAGTTCCTATTTTACTACCTTACGAGTGCTGTCTTACCGAGTAACACCTGATAGCTGTAGCTATTAAAGGGTAATTCAAAATAGAGGTGTCAACACAGCTAGAGGCCAGCCTTATGTTAATATTTAAAAGACTTCTGAAGGAGGCTCTTCAGTGTTTTTGAAGCTAAAGTAAGTGCATTAAAAGGATTGATTAAATAAAAAGTAGGCTAAGCACCTGATTGAAAAATAGGCTTTAAAGTTATGTTGATTCCTCTTTCCAGTGTACTAATAATCAAAGTGAGCTGACATTAGATTTTTCTTCAGAGTTCTAGGCAACTTGCATCCCGGTTCCATGAACAGTTTGTTGTACGTGAGGATCTAATGGGTTTGGCCATTGGCACTCACGGTGCTAATATTCAGCAAGCCAGAAAAGTCCCTGGAGTGACTGCCATTGATCTGGATGAAGATACTTGTACATTCCATATTTATGGAGAGGTGAGTTCCCTTCTTTATCGTTTCAGTGAAAGAAAGAACCAAACAAAAACCTTGGGGAAATGAATCTTGTTTCTTATACATCTTTCTATTGTAGGATCAAGATGCGGTGAAAAAGGCAAGAAGTTATCTTGAATTTGCTGAAGATGTCATACAAGTCCCAAGGAATTTAGTAGGTATGTCAGCTCTGGAGGCTACCTCCGTGGTAGTAAGGAAAAATGCCTTCTGAGAACTGCCCTGAACTAGAAGCAATGTGCTGATGTTGAAGTACAAGGCAGAGTAGTGTATGGATTAAGCCAGAGAGTTAATTACTTCCCCCAAACATGTCCAGAGACTAGTTCAGCTATACAACAGATGAATCTGCAGTCTGGTACTTTCCTAGTATGTTTTAAATAATTTCTTTGACTTACATTTGTCTTTTTTCCATGTCCTTTTAAGGTGTGTTTAGAAGCAGCACCGTGGGATGAACTAGGAGTTAGGTATCAGTGATGAAGAAAATAGCCCAAAGAAAATCTAAAATACTTCCATTGCCAAACACTGAAAAAAGTTCTTAAGAACACATGCAGCCCTTGTGTGTGTGAAGGAGTCTTTTAATGAGCTTTTGATGCTACAGAGCAAAATAAAAATATGTAATTTCGTTCAGTAGATGAGAAAAAAGCAGCGAAAATACTTTATAGTGTAACATAGCCCTAAAAGCAGATGCTTTAATGGGTTGTCAAGCAGCGTATGAAAGCTGGTGTTGAAGCAGTGTGAAATTCTGCAGTGGGAAAAATACTAAAAAAATGGCAGCTCAGCTCTGGAATTGATTAAAAGCAGTAGTTTTCCCTTCCCTAGTCCCTCCTGGTTCTACTGGTGATAAGTGAAAATGATAAGCTGCCATCATTATTTTAATTTGAGGTCCTAAAGTCTGTTTCTCTTTAGAACTTGGCAATTATATTTTTTTTGGCAGGATTTCATTTCTGCTCTTAATTCTTGACCTGGATCCTTTAGAATATAACTTTGGCTGAACCCTGTGTTATGTCTGAAATAAGCTATGTTTAATAATTTCGCTTTTAAAAATCCTAATAATTTGCTTTAAAAATGCAGAAGGCTTTTTTATATTTATGTGTATATGTATATGTACTCTTTTTTTTAATCTATGCAAATAACCAGCCTTTTCTATTTAATTATGTTTTTAAAAAATTCAAACTGAACAAAAAGAACCCAAACAAAGAAACCTACCCAAAATGTTACGTATTTTTTAAAGGCTGTATGGAAATTTTTATTTTAAAATATTTGTGTGTTGCCAAATCCTAAGAAAAACTTCTATTGGAGTAACTGATGTAAGTTGCGGAGGTTTGGAGGGTTTGTCTGATTTACATGAATTTTTTAAATCACTACCAAGGCTTTTTTACATTTACTAGTAAGCTGCTGTTCCATTTGCCAGTAGTATATAATGAAATAAAGTACTTAGAGGTAGTTTTTGACAATCAGAACAGCCTTTGTCATTGAGGAGGCACTTACTGGCCATATTTTGTCATGTTTTCTGCAGATATTCATACTAGAAAAGTTTAAACACAAAAATGAAAATTATTTAGCTTTGAATGGTAGGAACAATAAGAGTCTGTTGTGACTAAAAGTGGCGTTTAATTTTTTCTTCACAGATTAGTTGTATCAGACAGTAGATGTCATGCACTTGGGGTTTTTTATCTGTATTTTAGTGATGTGCCTATGAAAAAAGATCATGTTTTATGTTTTCCAGTAGTTTGTTAAATGAAAATACTTTTTTTTTTTTGTTACATGCAGAAAACATCTTTGACATCACTCTTTTAAGCTTTTCTTGTAAGCTGTGATTGAAGGATATGGCCCTCCCTCATCATGTCCCAAGCAGCTTAGTTTTCCTGCCAGTTTGCAGACAGCACATTGTTTTGCTGAGATTGGAGAGAACTAAATTTTCAATTTCCTTGTCTCACACTAGAATGTCTGCTTCAGAAGATACATGTCTGCATTACTGGCATTGGAGTATAATTTATTTCCATTTTTATCTTTGACTTTTTAGTGAATTATAAACTGCTGGCAAAAATGTCTAAAAAACTCAGTTTTAGAGAATTTTACATCTGCCTGAAACAGTATCTTTGTTAGTATTTGATCAACTAAAATTTTGTAAATGAGCTAAATTCTGCTTACACAAGAAGTAGTTACAGCAAATGTTAGGACACTGTAAAAGGGGTCTTTTGTGTTTTGGTTGCATAGTTTATATGCAAACAGCAATGTTTGTAATTCACTGAAGTTATTTTAAACCTACCAAAGCAGAGCCAAATAAACATTCAAAGTACTGAGTATTTCTGTGATCAGTGTGTGTTATAAGTTAACACCACAAGCTTATGTGGACGTTTTAGTTTGTGGCTTGTTAACTAAATCTGTTGTAGAGGATTAAGGCATTTTGGACAAGTTCTTACACTGGTACTTATACAGTCTTGTCTAAGTAGAATATAACAATACTCTGAGGTTTGGAGGAAAACCATAAAGGTGGATTGTTCTGTATGTTCTTTCCATAGGAAAAGTAATAGGAAAAAATGGAAAACTGATTCAGGAGATAGTGGACAAATCTGGTGTTGTAAGAGTGAGAATTGAGGCTGAAAATGATAAAAATATTCCACAAGAAGAGGTATGTTTTCAGTTAATGTAATTTTTCTTTATGTTAATTGGTTATATTTTACCCAGTGATAAAATAAATTCTTCCTTGTATCTTTGTAGTGGTGAGATAAAGTGTTGATTAATACGTGTTTTCTGATGGATTCTGTCTTTTCCTATTAATGCTGAGGGACATTTTTATATAAATTTGACTTACCTGTTTTAGAAAAGTGCTTTGTGAAATTTATTGGTGGTGCACCTTCTTAGAGATTCCATGTTGTTCCTGTTGGAAGCAATGACATTTCCCAGCATGTGCTAGGCTGTAAATCCATATATATGAAACTTGCTGGTTTCATTCATTGATCAGCTTTGAGTTTGATTTCTTAGGTTTTTACCAGGTTTAATTTTTTATTAGCAATTTCTTATGTTGAAATGAAAAACTTGTGCCTTATGGTAAATATCTCTTTTTAAAAAATATTACCTAGGTTCACAGTAGCCTGTAAATTGTAACCTAAAGAAAAAACAAGCATGACCATTTTGAAACTCCAGGTTTGCACAGGAAGGCTGTCAGCCTTGTAAAGGGCCTGAATGAACTCAGACATTGTAATTTGAGGCACTTCTGTGTGGGGCTGCATTGAGGGGCAAGGTTGCAGGTATGCAAAAAGACTTAAAGCATGAAGGTTCGCAAAAAAAAACCCTGGCGGTTTCAGACATGAAATGTGCTTAAAGAAAACTGAACTGCCTTTAATTTACCTCAAAATCCAAATCCGTACCATTTAGGAACCTTTGCTACTTCAGATGAGATGAGAAATGTGGTTTCTGGAACCCTTATGTAGTTATGTAGTAGTATGTCAACCCATGCTTGAGTAGTTATTTTCTCTTCTGTTTTATCACTGTAAGACTTACTGAAAACCCACAATCCAATTTCCATCTTTCTGTTTAGAGTGGCTAAACAATTAAGTAAGGGCTTTTTATTATTTTACTAGTTTTACATCTGTCTGAAAAGGTAAAATGGTCAATATTTAGACTTAAAGGTTTTGGTTGTCTATCGTATTTCATTTCTAATGATGAAGTCCTGCAGCATAGAACAGAATTAGTTTAATAAGCGAGAGGGTGCTGCTATTGCTGCAGGCTGGAGAATCACAGAAGGGTAAGAGAGCCAGTGCTCATGGCTGCAGGGAGTATGTCTGGCTTGCCTTTTTTTTTAATTCTTGAAAAAGCTGATTTGCTTACTTTTTTCTGTCCAAAACGCAGCTTTTAAGGATTATCTTGAAAGGTCTTTTTTACCTGTCGAGCTCTGCATTCAGACTTCTGTTTTACCTGTTAATGACACTTCTAATACTGGCATTGCTTTCACTGCTTCATGTGTTAGTTGTGTCATACCAGGTACAATACAGAAACCTGAGATCAGACTTTAACAGGTAAGAGTTAGTACTTGTAAATTGAATGCAGCTTTTGTTTCAACTATGAAATACAAATAATCTTCCCATATGTGAATTTGGATATTGCAGCCCTTCGTTGTGTAGTAGAAGAGTAGTCCAGTTAAATTTTAATTAAGCATTT
The DNA here is from genome assembly GCA_013400655.1 of Mystacornis crossleyi. NCBI lineage: Eukaryota > Metazoa > Chordata > Aves > Passeriformes > Timaliidae > Mystacornis > Mystacornis crossleyi. The sequence goes on along the minus strand of VYZQ01035018.1, from coordinate 79,402 downwards.
GGTTCTTTTTATGTGACTGAGATGTTAGAATACTGCCCGTTAGTTTCAAGTGCACTTTTATACATCCCATAATTTTATAACTTCAGGCTTTTCATATTTTTAAAATACTTTTTAAAGTATTTTTAAATAGATAGGTACTGTTTGTTACAATAATATATATTATTTTTATCTCGAATTTTATTATGCACATAAAGTCTGCTGAGTATTCCCCATTGCAGCCAAGTTGAACATAGGTACTTTTGCTTTGAAGACAAAAATAAGGTTCAATAAATAAGCACTTTGGTGCTTTTGTATGGCTGAAATTGCTTGACATAGTTACCGGCTCATATTCTTAATAGCTGGCATTGTTATACCTTGAATCCACTGCCAAAAGCAACAGCAAGCCATTTCCTTAAATGCCCTTTTAAATCATTTGTCTTGTCATCGTTTAATAATTGATACTGTGAGCCAGTTAATGCCAGTTTAGTAGAAATTTCACTGCTCTTTATCAGGTTGTATAAAATATTTATGAAACTTAAAATACCCCAGATAATAAAACATTTCAGTCAACAATGCCTGTGGCTAAAGAATTTCTAATGCTCATGAAAGTTAGTGTTAATGTTGAGGTTCCTTGGAGGACTCGAGGACTGTGTATATATTATTTTTCCTGGTTACTTAATGGAGATGTGTAAGGTCTAATGTAAGGTTTTTGTATGTAAAAGAAGGGGAGTGGGAAAGAAAATCAAACAAGACCTTAATAGTGGAGACAAATTACAGACTGGTCACTTTTGGGGAACCTCAGCGTACTGTGCTTTTATTTTTTAAGATAGTTGTGTGTAAAATCATTTCACTTCTTCAGCAGACCTTCCTTTGGAATGCAGTTCTGTAAAGGCTGTGTGTACAGTGAAAATCAAAGGCTTCTTTAGAGGCACTGATGAGGTAGTAAAACAACATTTGAGATAATCCAGTAGGTGTGCCAGGTCTGCAGTGGTGTGGGCTTCAGCAGCTGAGTGTTGGGAGATGCTCAGGTTAACTTCTGCAGTCCACAGTGAAGCTTCTCCTGCTGGGGTGAGGCTGCAGCTGCTGGAACAGTCAGGTTCACTCCCTGGGCCTGTGTGGGCTGCACTCACACCTCTGAAATGCTGCACGGACCTGTCTTAGTGTCAGAGGTTTTGGTGGGGAAATTGTCCTTGTATTGCTAAGGTTTATTTTGTTTTCCACACTCAGTGAGGCCCTTTTAGATTTTTTTCACCTGCTTTGGCTGCCCAAGTTAATCTTTAGGTGTTTTGTCTGCACGGGTCATAATTTTAGACTTAAGAATTTCCAGATTTATATTTTCCTTATATTTGTTGAATTGCTTAACATGCTTGAAGGGTAGAACTGTAAGTTAGAAATCATCACCTGAAGTACTAACTCCTTCTTGAATATTTTTGGCTTTCTCTTTACAACTGTAGAGATCATCAAGAAGGATTAGGTTTTGTTTTATGACACAATGTTAATTTGATTTACTTTTTAAAAGATCAAAGGTACACCAAAAGCAGCTGGTGTGAGAGAATGGATGCGATCAGCAAATGTGGTATTATTTTGAAGGGAGGAAACAAAGTGTTCTAAATTGACTCTTTTTCACTTGTTCAGAAAAATAAATGTTGGCATTGTGATGCAAATTATCTAAACTTGCTTTTTTAGAGAAGCTCTTTACATAATGGGAATTAGAGTACGTGGTGTAGTCAATATCAGAATTTAAATACGCTGCTGTCTCACTTTTTAATTTATGCTTATGCATGGTGTAAGAATTGTTTTCAAGTTTTATGGTACTAAGTTTGGTTCTCTTCAGGATTCAATGCCTAATCAATAACCAGGGACTATTGTTACTGTTTTTGTTTTAGGGCATGGTACCATTTGTGTTTGTAGGAACCAAGGATAGCATCACTAATGCAACTGTTCTTCTGGATTACCATCTTAATTATTTAAAGGTAAGGATAATGATGCTGGCTTTACTACTGATTTTTTTTCTATCAATACTTAAGATGGTAACAGTATGATGATGAAAATCTATTCGGGCCCTGAGGTTGTTGAAAAATTGGTATTATAACAGGTTTTCTGTCTAAAAATGGAATGTTTATAGTAAAAGAATAATTTGTCTGAAGGATGGGATGACAAACAACTTTTTTCAGAATGCAAATTACAAAAGAGTAAAAAAATTTTTTAAAATCTACCCCTAAATGTGCTGCTAACTTTATATATGAGGGAGTAGTCAGTCCTTTATGCAGCTGCAAAGCAAACAGCCTTCCATGCACAATGTTGTATAGAATGGGCATTTTTTTAATGTGAAAACGCTAAACTACTTTTTCTGTAATGCATTGAAGTTTCATACCTGAGTGTGTTTTGTAGGCAACTCAGCTTTACACCTTGTGTCTGCCTCTTGGCCCCATAACTTGCCCAGCAGTCTGTGATGCAGGGTCTGTGGTATCAGGAGCAAAAAATGTCCCACGTTATTGCTTATAGCTACTTTCACCTGTGGTGGTCATGGCCAGGTGCCCGTTCTGTGATGGCAGGGCCAGATCTAAGAGCAGGGACAGCTTTGAGTTCATTTAATTAAATAAAGCCCTGCATCTCTTTTGAAGCTTTCAGACCATTCATGATTTGATACATGTCCAGTCATTGCAGTAGCTATCACTGAATCTTTTAGAATGCTAAAATTTCTATACATTGTTCAACTTCTCAGTACAGGTAATCATAGAAGTTAGGAGAAGAAACAACTTTTGTTTTCTTACCTACTCAGTCACTTTACCTTTTAGTCCTGCTTTTGTTCTGGAGCAGAAGTACAGCAGCTCTTCAGCTGTCACAAGGTAGAGGCAGAGAAGGACCAGATGAAAACTAGTGCTAAAAATCAAGTTCCTTTCTTGTACGCTCACTATGATTTGAGAAGATATTTCTGGTTTAAACTTCCTTGGCTGACTAAAATGGGTGCTTGCATGTGAGTCAGTACTTAAATGGGTACTGACATGGTAGTGAAAAGCGTTTAATAGCCCAGCTATTTTATTTTAAATTGATCAGTTCATTGTCAGCTATGGTCACTTTGTCTTAGTGCTCTCCAACCTTCCTGAACAGAAGGTCACAAATAAGTGTTCATCAGTCTATGTGATAACTACTGGATAGATTCTTATCTTGGAGGTTTTTATCTTGGCCTTCTCATCCCATTATACATAAACACACAAAATGTTGTTATCTTAGTGGCCTGTTGCCGTAGGATTCAGAATAGTGTCTTCCAGTTCAGTCGGAAGTGGGACGTACTTGTTCCTCTAAGATTTTCACGTTTTTATGCCTCCAGGCAAAGATCATTAAGGAAACTTTTTGTAAAAGGTACATAATAGTGCATCAACATCAAATGTACTGTATCAGCTCAGTCATGAATTTCTCTATAAAACAAAGAAAGCAGACTTGGCTGGAGTGACTGTAGTGAATTTTCAGGATCTTGAGAGGAAAGACTAATACCAGGATTTACAGCCCCAGACTACAGGAAGGTGGACTTTGGCCTGTTCAGGAATCTGCGTGGAAGAATCCATAGGATACGTTCCTGGAAGGAAAACAGGTTTGGAAGAGCTGGCTCTTAAAGCATCACCTTCTCCAAGCTCAAGAATAGTCCATCTTGATAGGCAGGTGGTCACACAAAAGTAACGGGAGGCCTGCAGGGATCAACAAGGAGCCTGTGGCTAAATTGATATAGAAAAAACAAGGCTACAAGGAGTAAAGGCCAGGTGACTCAGGAGGAGTATAAAGACACAATTTGAGTGTGCAGAGATGAGTTTGGGAAAGCTGAAGTCCGCCTGGAGTTGAATATGGTAGGGGATGCCAAGGGAAACAGGAAGGGCTTCTACAGGTATATTGGCAGCAAAAGGAATACCAAAGAAAATGTGGGCATGCTGCTGGGTAGAGGAGGGAACTTGCTCACGGACGAGAAGGATGAGGTACTGAATGTCATCCTCAGTTTTGGGATTTTTATTTATAAGATTTGTCCTTAGGAACACCAGCCCCCTGATAGCAGTGGGAGAGTCTAGAGCAACAACGACTTAGTCTTCCTAAAGGAAGATTGAGTTTGGGAGCATCTTAAAGAGGAGAGAAGGGATATACACCAAGTCAGTGGGACCTGATGAGGTGCGTCCCTGAGTGCCACAGCATCTTGTCAAAGTCCTGGCTGGAGTAGGTGACGTACAGAGGATCCAGTTTTCACTGATCACAGTGAAACTTCCATCAATAGTTTTCTCCCTAATTTAAAAAAAAAAAAAAAAAAGGAAAGGTGATTGCCCCTCTGATATGAGCTAGATAACATCTGAAACTGGCAAAGGTAGTCACTGAGTATGAGTTACTGTGTCTCTTTTACCTAATTGTGTATGGTGAGGGTGCTGCGTGCTGGTGCCTCTATTCCTGAGTTACAGGAGTTTGCTCTCTATGCTTATGCTTCCTCTCATCCCTCATACTGTTCATTATCATTATGTAGAGTTTAACAGCAGAGTGCCTTTTTATGAAACAATACTGTTACATCAGAATTGTTTTAATAACTTCGGTATTTGTTATGTGCAGCAGTGTAAGGAGCTTGTGTTCCAATCTGAGTGCTTTTTCTTGGTACATGTTTTAAACAAACCTGAACTTGTCAACTGTGCCACAGGAGAATTGTGTTGGTAGCAAACAGATTTGAACATTTGAAAGTCCTTCTGTTTAATAAGTTATTCTCAAAGCTGAGTTGCTGTTTGAGTATTAGGTGATCAGTTGCAATATTCAGTGTTTTTTCTTTCTGAAACCTGCATGTCTGCACATAAATAGTTATGTTAAATAGTGGTTGTACATGACTTGCTGGGCTTGTGTTTGCACAGGAAGTGGACCAGCTGCGTTTGGAAAGATTGCAAATTGATGAGCAACTGCGACAGATTGGAGCCACTTCCAGGCCCCCCCCGAACCGCACAGACAAGGACAAGGGGTACATGACCGACGATGGGCCGGGCCTCGGCCGCGGCAGCCGGCCCTACAGAAACCGCGGGCACAGCCGGCGTGGCCCGGGCTATGCTTCAGGTAGGTACCTGCGAGGGCACTTGGAGTTCTCTCAGTGGCCTAATGGTCTCGTGATTTCTTGAAAAAGGCTGGACTTAAAGCTGCTAAAAATGCTGTCAGTATTGAGTATTAATATTTGAAGACTATATAGAGCTTTATGATGTAGAAAATACTCCAAAGTGTAGTGCTTTCCTGTAATCTGCGCTTATTTCCATGCAGTTCCTTCTTACAGCATGCTTCTCTCTTCTATATTATGGAGCATATCTAGCTATTCCCTAACTCCTTAGGGCAAGGATTGTTACTTTACCTATATTTTGAACAATTCCTAACAATAAAGTCTCGGTTTTCATTTAAGCCTGTGTGAGTCTATCCTAATATAAATATTTATAAGTGAAAATACTGTGTAGCTCAATTTACAGGAAAGCTATTTGCTTCATATTAAATTGAACTTTCATGTTTTTACTAGAAGACCATGGTCACCAAAATAGTGTGTTCCTCTTTGAAACTGTGGATAATTCATTAATGAGTAGTTTTCCAGACTGTGCTTCTTCAGAGCAATCTCTTACTTCATTATCCATGATGTAGGTCAGCTGGCGTTTGTCCTGACTGAAAGGCCGGCAGTGTGAGCTTTATAAGAAAGTCTTAGCTTACATTCTGCATAATACAAAATTAATGTTTTTGTGATGTTAACTATTTTTAGAAGATGTGAACTCACCTTCCTAATAGTATGGGTTGTGGGGAAAGGACCAGCTTTTGTCAATAAAGGTGATCTTTAATTGGAAAAAATGTAATGGCCATTTATTTGATTTGATACATTTCTAGCATTTTGACTTTGTTCTCTGCTTTTGTAGTCTGTTACAGGCTGTTTCATGATGGAATTTTTGTCTTTTCATAGATGAGTTGCAGTGGTGAAAGGAGACAGGACAGGTTATATTCAGAACTTTCAGCTTTAGATACATGAAGGAGTCTAGTCTAGTACATTTATGTTTTACTAGGCTTTTATTACACTTTATAGTATGTTCAGTAATCTGTTGATATACTGATAACACCAATTTTAAGCATGTGGCACACTTAATTATTTAGCCTTAAACACACAACTAAGTTTTGTTAGTCTGTCTTGAATTTAAGAAATAATATATATTATGCACCCATCTGTATTATGCATGTTATTAAGGTGGGGAGGCAAAAAATCCCAAAGCTGTTTATTAACAGAAAAAAAAAGAAGAAAATTTTTAAATATATACATTTTGCATTCTGCTATAGTAATTTCATGCTAAGATACACTGGCGTGTTTGGATTTTTTTCACCCTCTTGATAGGAACTAATTCTGAAGCATCAAATGCTTCTGAAACAGAGTCTGATCACAGAGACGAGCTGAGCGATTGGTCGGCGGCCCCGGCAGAGGAGGAGCGGGACAATTACCTGCGCAGGGGGGACGGGCGGAGGCGCGGCGGCGGCGCCAGAGGCCAAGGCGGGAGGGGGCGCGGAGGATTCAAAGGTAAATGGAGACTCCTTTCGGAAACAACTGTCAGTGTGGGAATCCTAAAGCAAACTCCCTTCTGCCAGCTGCTCCTTGTCTCATCTGCTCCAGCCTCCCCACCTGCTGGCCTCTCCTGACTTCACTTTTTCAGTCTTTTAAATGGAGAATTTTGTTTAGGATGTGTTGAACGTCGAGCGGAGGGGAATAATTCTTTTTCACCTGCTTTATTTTGGGGGAGTTATCTCTATCATTTGTTTTCTTAAAATGCCTCTTGACTTAAGGTTGTGGCTGGAGAACATGAACATCAAGGAATCAAATTCTAGTTTGTCAGTAGATACAGAAAAATCTTTTAAAACTACTCATGCAGCTGTCTATATTGACATTTTCTTGTATTTGATTTTCATGGAACGGGATAATATTGCAGTTTATGTGTTCAGTGGAAAGGACCAGGCAAAAGTAAGATGGGAGAACTTTTAAAAATTAAAATACATGTATCTGAACATATGCTATTTCATTATATTTATTTGTTTAAATATTTTCATCTACAGCTCTGCTTATTTCTTGAAATGTTTTTTTCAGTGTATGGGTGCTGCTTAATAAGACCTTTTTTGTGAGAAGGTAACGTGTCATTTAGGAAGCTTATAAGCCATTGAAAAATGTGAAGATTATTAAACAGTACTGATTGTATACTTCTCTTCTGTGGTTAATCATTTTGAGAAGTGTTTTTTCTTCAGTCAGCAGTCAGTCTTTTTTAAACTGTGGTGGCTTTAAACACTGAGGTTTTGTCTATATTATCACCTGAGAGCGTTTTCTTTAGTGATTCTTGGCCCATAGTTTAAGAACTGTTAGTAATATTATTTGTTCATGAGACAGAAAATTATGAAGTAATTCCTTACTGTGCTTGTATAAAATTTAAGTGGAAGAAGATCACGTCTTTGTTGAACAACTTAGTTGATTAATTCTTTTTCCAGGCAATGATGAACAGTCGCGAACAGATAACCGTCAGCGTAACTCAAGAGAGGCAAAAGGGAGAACAGCAGACGGATCTCTTGAGGTAACTTTTCTCATATGGGAAGTCTGTACAGCTGAAATTGCTTTAGTGTCTTATAATAACATGTAGTATATTCAAGGTTGCAAGTGACACAGTAGCCTTGTGATTCTGTATTCTCTAACTCCCTCATCACATGTACTAGAGTTGTGTTACAAAATGACACAGGTGCTCAGGAATCTAAATATATCAAGTTGTGTAAAGATGCAACTTTGTAATGCTGTTTAGCTCTGTCTGGTGAAAAACTGATCAGGAGTCCCAAGGATATACTAACCAGCTTGATTTCAGTCTTTGGTCTTACTAGAGTTTTGGTTTTAGTTTTTATTTCTTGCTATTTTGTGTATTGTCTATCTTCTACGTACCTGAGGGAAGAAAATCCTTAACACTATATAGAGAGAGTGTGTTGTAGCCAGAATCCTCAGGGTAAGAAAGATTAAACTTCTGAAACTACCTTCACTACTAAATAAAACATTTGCAGTTGAAGGCTATTCAGTCTAGAGAGTAAATTAAAAGTGCACATCAAGAAACCTTTTAAGTAACTGATCTGAAATACCTTGTAATCTTAAATATTTTTAAGCTTTTTATAAAGATATTTCTACTTTTTTTCAAATGTTTTGTTTCATAAAGGTATCAGGCTGATACTTTATGTATATATGTTAAGTTTTCCCACATGGAAGCTGTTCTTGCTTCAAATGATAACTGGCAAACCTTCTACCATCTCTTACCAGATAGGATGAGTTATGTTTGGAGGAAGAAACAAAGAGGAGCTACAAGCTGCTGCCTCTGCGTGGTGTTACCTGGGGTCATGGTTCCAGTGGGACATAGAGATGACTCTTGGCTTGGTTTTTAGGAAGCCTGGTTAAGAAAGGGACAAAGTGGAGCAAGGGACCAGATGCTTAGTTTTCCAAGTGGGAGTACTGAACTTAAAGGTGTAGTAGTTGAATATGCATCTGAAATGAAAATAATTAACACAGCAAAACAATAAATTATGGCCATGTGAGCCTTACGATTAATTAGTAATTAACTTCGAGTTTATTTGAAAGTCACAGTAAAGTTTGAAGTAGGCAATGGGGAACTGTGGTGCTGAAAAAAAGATCGTAAGGCACTCAGATCATGGGGGATTTTATCTGTTGCTCCAAGATTTGGATGCGATGATGTGTTAAAAGAAAATAAGCACTTGCACATTGTTGAAATCAAGTTGTAAAAATCTTGTTATGTATCAAGGAATAAGCATTGACCTGCTTTACAAACATAAAAATTTGCTTTCAACATGCTTTCTTGAAATTTTTTGTGACCATTTAACAAGGCTGCAGAAGTCTTTTGTGTGTGTTAAATGAATCTTTTTTTTGAGATTCAGAAAAGTTCTGAGTAGATTTTTTAGAGATTCAGAAAGGCTGCCATGAAATGACACTTTGTCTTTTGGGGGCTTTTTGTGTACAAAGAGTAGGAAGTTGAATTACTAGAAGTTGAAATTATGTATCAGAGATGTATCTATCTGATATTAATTCAACTCTTTCATGCACAAACACACTGGAGATTTTTCTCTTAGCTTCCGAGGTAAGATGGAGAGGGGATGTTTTGGGTCACAAGTTTGTGGCATTTTTGAACAGAAAGGAATTGACAGCCTCCATTGCAGCTGGATACATTTAACAAAGCCACGAGGGGCTGGCACCATTTGCTCCTCCCAGACGGCCAAGGTAGCGAATGCCCAGGGGTGGAGGACAGGAGGAGAATGCTTTATATAACTCTGAATTGTTCCAGATCAGAATTGACTGCAATAATGAAAGGAGTGTCCACACTAAAACATTACAGAATACCTCGAGCGAAGGCAGCCGGCTGCGCGCGGGCAAGGAGCGGAACCCGAAGAAGGAGAAGACGGACAGCGCAGACGCTCAACAGCCGCTGGTGAACGGAGTCCCCTAAACTGCATAACTCTGAAGTCATATTTCCTATACTGTTTCAGTAATTCCTATTCCATGTTAGAGAAACTTGTTAGGCCAAAGACAAATAGTAGGCAAGATGGCGCAGGGCATGAAATGAACATATGTTCTCTGTTAGCCTTTTTTAACATCAACAGTATGCAGTTGTTTTCAGAATAAGAAGTTATTCAAATATTTGCATAAAAATATCTGAACTTCCGAAAATCGCTTCCAAGTACATATTGCAGTTCAAACGATGAAAGATTCTCTTTTGTTTGTTTTAAAAATACTGAGCTGTGCATTGGTAAACTTTCTGTTCAGTTGTACCATTTTAACACATTGGGTCAAATTCACTGCTCAATTTCAATTTTCAGAATAAATAGTGTTTGCAGTAATCAAATTGGCTTCTGTTTTCAATCTAACTTACCAGTTCTTCATGAAATGCTATGTCGTTTTATGTCCTGTGTCAGTTCACATTCTGGTCCACCTTTTTCAATATTTTGGTGGACCCTGAAATCTGTGTGATGTAACAGTTGTCATTTTCATTAGCAAAAAAGTTGTATGATCTGTGCCTTTTTTATATCTTGGCAGGTAGGAATATTATATTTGGATGCAGAAATCAGGGAAGATGAGTTGGTAACACTAAATGTAAAATATATGTAGCAATCCTTGTCAGACGTTAGTACTTTATAGACAAGTGCATGCTTTCCATAATTTTTTCCTTACATAAACATTCAGTTAGGCAGTTATAAGAATAGGAAATTTATTTTGCACTGAAGATTTGGCAAATAGTGTTATTGAAAAAGGGGTGTAATTTTTTTCTTTGTAGGCAGTACAGAAGCTTTTTTTTTTACAAAAAAATTAAAAAAAAAAAAAACTTTCCATTGTGGAAAACTAAAAATCTCATTGTTACTGAGGGAACAAGTGTAACATGTTCACAAGCTAGTAATGTGTGCCTGCTGTTTGGCCAGATGACCAGCCTAAAGCATTGATGTATTTCATCCTCCCAAAATTTTTGAATTGCGTATTTTAATTTGGGGGCTATTTCAGGAGAGGCAGGAAGAAAGTCATTACATGTCATGCCCTGGCAAGTACAGATACAGTAGTCAAAAATATTGAAGGTAAAACAAAAGTTCTTCATATTTTGAGCTGCAAGGTCCTAATTACCAGCCAATAGGAAGGTGTCACAGAATTTGATCCAAAGTACAGCTGTACACCAGGCAATGGTGGTACGCGGTGGGAGGAGCTGTGCTCTCTCGTTTCTAATCACACATTAAACTTACTGGGCACAACTGCATAAGGACCTTCATTTTAGTACATTTTTATTCAGATTACTCCAGAAGGAGAGCCACTGTTTATGTACAGAATTGTACAAACTTGACCTTGCCTCTGATGTATTTTGTGAGTTTTGTTTCTTTGCTTTCTTCATTCTTTTTTTTCCTTGCATACAGGTGAGCATACTAAAACTGGCAACGAACTGCACATGATTTAACAAATATAAAAATGTCTTAAAAAGTATTGCCAAACATTAATGTTGATTTCTAGTTATTTATTTTGGGAATGTATAGTATTTGAAAACAGAAATTGGTACCTTGCACACATCATCTGTAAGCTGTTTGGTTTAAAATACTGTAGATAATTAACCAAGGTAGACTGACCTTGTAATGTAACTGCTCTTGGGCAATATTCTCTGTACATATTAGCTACAACAGATTGGATTTTATGTTGACATTTGTTTGGTTATAGTGCAATATATTTTGTATGCAAGCAGTTTCAATAAAGTTTGATCTTCCTCTGCTAACTGATGTTCATGCAATCCTTATGAATGATTGCTTTAAAAAATCTCAAGTGATAGAAAGTAGAACGTATTTCTTTGTTTAGACTTTAACTTTAGCCATTGTTTATTTACACATTTTAGAAAAGTCTCAAATATTACTAGTTTTCAAAAATACAGCACATAATGCTCAAGAAGACACAGTCTCCTCATGGAATGGTACAGTACCTGTTGAGTGGTCACACTTCATGCACTCATTCCTCACATTCAGTGCTTGAGTTCACTAAGGTGCTAACCTGGGTAAATGTGACATTACTAAACCACAGTCTGACTAATTGGCTGCATTCCATTTCCAAGTGGGTTTGGAGGTTATGACCTTTTGCAGTATTTGTGTACTTAACATATATCCCTTTCAGTTCGTATTCCAGTGGTTTTAAATGTTATTAAGTTTCAACAAATTAAACTGTGAATCTAAATGTACACTTTTATTTTGCAAAGTCATGTTGTTACAAAACTTGAAAGTGCAACAAATGTCTGATGCTTGAGTTCAGGTCCGTCCTATTGGTAACTATTATAAAGTATGGTCTAATGAATTAAAATTATTTTTAAAATAAAGTTCTTTGAAAGAGTGAGAGGTATTTGTGAATCATGCCAAAGTCTAAATTCTGTAGGGTTAAGCTCAAAGCCTATGAATTAACAAATAGAAAGTTTGTGTTTGTTGTTTACTGAATGCATTTTTGTTAATGATGGTGGTGAGTTAAGATTTTCAGACTTGTTATTAAAACTTTTTCAAGGAAAAAGTTTCTTTAGTCAGCTTTTTTGAAGCAAATAAAAGTCTCTTTATGAGCACTCATGAGTTCAAGAAGGTACTAGGTTTAGTTTCTTGAGTACAGAAGTTATTTGAATCAGTTACTGATGAGCTTTTTCAGTCACTTTTTTCATCTATAATACGAAATATTGTGTGCCATGCTTTATTTCCACAGTCCAGGAAGGACACTGAGTGCTCTGAGCATGGTACTGAGTGTAGACCCTGCTTCCTCCTGCAAGCACTTACTGTGAAAGGCACCTTATTTTCCTGAACTGCAGTATGTTTGCCTGCAGAACCCTTCAGTATTGAATATTAAAAGAGAAAACTTAAACTTCCAGTGAGTATTCTTGAGTCATTTCAGGAGCCCTGCTTCATGCTTCTGCTAAGTTCTCTGCTAATCTGCAGGAGAACGTGAGTCTCAAATATTTTTATCCTGTGTATTGTTGAAGGTTTTGTCTATTTCCAGAAGCAGCAAGACTTGCAGTGGAATACGTGTGTTAAGGGGTGGGGGAGATGTGTTGCTGGTTCTGGTGGCTGCTTAAATAATTTTTTAAAAAGTGACAAGGCTGAGTTTGTTGTTTCCACAGTAGTGTGTACTAAGCTTGTTCGTCGTTCACTTGAACTCAACAAAGATGTTAGTCAAAGAGTCTTTTCCAGGCATACACCCATGAAAATGGGGTGACTAGGACACTTACACTGTTAAGGTATTAAGGCAGTTCAATGTATGTTAGGAGACGTGAGGTTAGACTGCCTGAGCATAGTGTTCTGAATAGATTCCAGTTTGATCACAAGGTTCTCCTTGCCAGAGGTTCATTAGACTTAAGTGCAGTGTGGGTTTCACATCATATTTTTATGCTGTGATTTACAGAAACAGCTCTTTACTCTTTGGCATTGTGAGTCTTTGACAGAACTGTGGATCTTTTGCCTGCATTAGGGGATGAATCTGGTTTTCTACAAACAGTTTTTTAAAATGCATTGCACATCTGTCACTTGTGCTTTCACAGTTATGAAGGTCATTCATCTCGACCAGTTTGATAGAGAGAAATAATTGCTGTTAAACCCCAATGAGTCAGTTGCCCTAATCACTTTTACATTGTTTAAAAATTACCTTACAATAGACTTTAAAGCAGTAATTTTTTGTGTGCTTTGAGTACTGTATGGAATTGAAAAATAAGAAAGAGCAACAATCATAGGTAATTTTGTGTATCTACTGAAAATTCAGTAGGAGAAGATGTTTTCTTATGGTTTTGCACTGAATTTAAGAAACTGGTTTCCAATAAAAGCAGTTAATTCAAAGCAAAAAATGATCACATGGACGTTGTCTATAAATGCTAAGAACTGGACTATTGCAGAAACAGTATAGCAAACATTTGGGGTGGTTTGGGGTTTGGATGTGCTTTTTTGCCTGGTGGACTCAGGCCAAGCCTCAGGTGTAGGCTGCAGCCACAGCAAGGGGAGTCAACAGTCCTAAATGCAGTAAAATAAATTAAGTGTTCTCTTTGAAATGAGGGGAGGGCAATTTTCTGTGACTTAGCAGTCTGAAAAGTCCCACATCAGAAATGCATCACACTGGAGTGTTCCGTGAGGTAAACCAGTATGGCACATCTCACTTTCATGTAAATCATATGCTTCAGAAAAGGAAGGCTTGTGGATTAGACATTTCCAAGCATCTCCTCATTAATACTGCTGAGAGTGGCTGAGTCTAGTGTGAGTGTAGAATGAAACAGTGACACTGAGGATGCTGTGTATTACTGCTTATTTAGCAAGCTAATGCTGTATACAAATGAGGTTAAAGAGAGCCACCCTTAAACTCATTATGCAATTAACTGAAATGAGGAAAAAAAAAATGTGCATGTGAATATATAAGTGTTTTCAGGCTCACCAGTTCAGATGGCTGTTGTAGCAAACTGCAACTGCTTTAGGCAGCTCATCTGTTTGGAGAACTGCTGATTTGATGGCATCTGCATTTACTTTAGGCTTCTGTATATTTTAAAAACACTGCTCCCAGTCTATTCAGAGCCTTTCCTTAATAAAAGGAATGGAAGTGGTAGAATCCTAGAATGGTCTGGGTTGGAAGGGACATTAAGGATTCTCTAGTTCCAACCTCTGCCTTGGGCAAGGGACACCTTCCCATAGACCAAGTTGCCCAGAGCTCTATCCAACCTGGCCTGGAATGCTTCCAGGCACAGGGCATCTACAGCTTCTCTGGGCAAGCTGTGCCAGGGCCTCACCACCCTCATCATAAAAAACTTCATCTTATATCTAGTCTAAATTGAACCTCCTTTAGTGTAAAACTATTACCCTTTGTCCTTTTGCACAGGCCCTGCTAAAAAGTTCCCCATCTTTCTTGTGTAGCCCCTTTAGGTACTGGAAGGGGCCCTCATGTGTCTCCAGAGCCTTCTCCAGGCTGAACAACCCCAGGTCTCTCAGCTTGTCTTTACAGCAGAGCTGTTCCAGGCCTCTGGTCACCTTCATGGCCCTCTGGACAAGCTTGAAAAGGTCCATGTCCTTCATGTGGGGGAACATGTGGTTTAACTCCAGTCAGCAACAGCACATAGCTGCTCACTCACTCTGTGCCCTCTTCTCCCTCCACCCTCCCAGTGGGGATGGGAATCAGGGGAAACAAAAGAGTAAAAACTGGGTTGATACAAAAATACTTTAGTAATTGAAAGACAGTAGAATACAGTGACAGTAATGAAAAGGAGCAAGAGAGATGAAATCCAAGAAGAGCAAGGGCTGCAAAATACAATTGCTCAGTGCACTGGTCAATGCCCAGCCCATCCCTGGCAGTGTTAGGCATCTCTGTCAGCTCCTGCAGTTTATCTACTGCCCATGATGTGCCAGGGTGTGGAGTATCCCTTTGGCCAGTCCAGGTCAGCAGTCCTGGCCGTGCTCCCTCCTGGTTTCCAGTGCGCCCGCTCCCTGCCAGAGCATGGGAACTCAGAAGTCCTTGATCGAGAGCAAGATCTGCTTACCAACAACTGAACATCAGTGTATTTTCAACATTATTCTCATTCTAAATCCAAGGGACAGCACTGTGCCAGCAACAAAGAAGATTTAACTCTATCCTGGCTGAAATCAGGTCAGACCTCCGGAGCTGGTTGCAGTTCACCAGGTGGGGTCTCAAGAGAGTGCAGCAGAGGGGCAGAATCACCTCCCTTGACCTTCTGGCCATGTTCCCTTTTAATGCAGCCCAGGATGGGGTTGTCTATCTGGATCTAAGAAAGATCTGTGTCAAATTTGTGCTTCAAGTGTGCAAATATTTGGTGAAACAATGGTGTGATGCACTTACCTAATTCACCCTCCATGGGTTAGTGAGAAGCTCTAACTTAAGCATTCTGACCAAACTTTTTGATTTGAGAGGAGTGTATTTTGATCTCTTACCTATTACCCGGTCTGCACAATGTCTCTGTATTATACCCTGGAGTGTGATTGGTTAGAGTATAAACTGGTTTTTAACTTGGTCAATTAGAAGACTTGAGAGGCTTTCCAACAGTCTCCGCAGGGGCTGATTTTTCCCAAAACACATTGAGTTTTTTCTGGCCCCTCTGTTGATCCATCCTGTTCCGTGCACCTGAACTTGGGGTGGTCACTGTGACGTGCTTTGGTTCCACGGTTGTCGGGGCAGTCTGCGGTTGCTGCGCCCCGGGGAGCTGCTCGCACCCTGCTCCAGCACGGCTGGAGGAGACAGCAAAAGAAGTAAGTAATGGCAAGAACAAGAATTTTCTCTTGATCTTGTTTTCCTTCTCCCTTGTTTTCCCAATTTGTCATGAGTGGTATTAGATTTTAATAATGAAAAACATGATTCCTGTCCTCTTCAGAAATAATTTCACATTACCAAAGTAGTTTCTCCGTGGCACAGAACACATGTGTATATTCCTCTATAGCACAGGTGCATCCAAGGGCAGGAAAGCTTTCCTCACTGAGCAGCAGGAGAGCAGGAAGAGCTGAGCCTTCAAAGGGCAATATCCTTGTGTGAAATGCAGTCAGTCTTTTCCCTGCACAGCACTTCAAAAAATGGGGTTCTCCCCTCACCAACACTAACAAATTGTCTCTAGGTTTAAGCCGTCTTTACAACTCAGTGGTAATAATTGAAAAAAGACCTTTTTAGGAGAGGCAGGCAAAGTGAAATACAGCATCTGGCAAAGCAGTCATCAGGGGCTGCTTGCGGGTACGAAACCCAGCTTAAACCTGCTGTTAAATTACTATGAATCACATGGGGATTTCTAGAAGTGTTTCGTCCACAATACCATTTTGAACCACCTTTTAAAAACATTATCCAAAGCACTTCATGTGCTCCAATTGTGAAAAGAGTGAAGAATTCAATGACCTAAACTAGAATTCAGTTTTAAGCTTTCAAAAATTATTCATTCTTCACTCTTGATTTTGTTTATTGAACTTGGATTAAAATTTTTAGCTAAAAATATTTTTAAGTGTCAGGTGTCCTGCTCTGGGACTCTTGAGAAAGATAATTTTTTGGCTAGTCTCTGTTAACAAGATGCCTTCCTTTAAACTTTCTTTAAATGAGTAATTTCTTCAAAATCATTTATTGCCAATACATACATATATATTTTCAGTGGAGGTTTGGCCTCCTCTTGCAAAAAAGGCAGCCCTGCTCTGTGCAGAAATCAACTGTGAGGTTTGCTCTAACCCATAAATATGAAATTAAGATGAATAATTTGTTTTATGTAGGAGCCTATGCCTATTATTGCATTTGGTTTTGTTGCAGTAATGCTGCCCTTTGGCACCCGTCAAGCGTGGGTCTTCATGGTCCTGCTCCTGCTTTGTAGCATCCATTCACGTGAGTATTGCAAGGACAGAAACATTTTCAAAGAAGCAGCAAGTACGTTTACTAGCAAGAAATTTACAGGTTTTGTTGTCTTGGAAATGACTGGAAAATACTGAGAAATACTACAAGCAATTACTTCAGATTGGATTGCTCAGTTCTGAGACCTAAATAGAGCCAAATATTTTTTTCCTGCAACTATAGTTCCCATTTCTCTCTGTGCACCTGTACAAGAAATACACGCTGTTTATTTCATCCCTGGCAGTGCAACTTGCTTTTGTTTTACAGTTGATCATAGATTTTTCTATTTTTTCCCCCAATTATAGATTCTTCTATTTTTCTCCCACTTCAACTTCTTTTTCATCATACTGTTAAAGGTGTTCTTATAGTTTGCTGAGAATTGATGTATTTGCTTACTACAGCAGATGACTCAAAGTAATTAGAAAGGTTTTTGTCTGGTGACTTGCACTCACAACAGAAGTGAAGTTTGGTCATCTGACACATGTATAAAGGATCAGTCCAAACATGTTTGCATTTGATCTGTAATGCATTGAGAAACCAGACCTCAGAGCCTTTTCAGCTCTCGGTGAAAGGCTGGCAGGTGCTGTGTCGTTGTAAAAGGCTTCCAGGATGGGTGTGAGCTCTAACATAGATAAAAATGTGCAAGTACAGCAATGGCTGTTAAACCTTTGTATATGGCTCATGTGTCTTTAAACCCTCATATGAGACAGTAATGTGTAAGGCAGCCATGGTTTTCAGGTAATTCTTACCAAACTGAACATATGAAGGCATTACAAAGTTTTCAGAATTTTCTCTTCTGTCTAGTTTACTCGTAAGGAGAAGGGCCCCATGACATAACTGTCAATGTGAGCTTCGGTGGTCACATTTCTGTTACGCGACAGTTTCAGATTCTCTGTTTTGACAGTACCTTCAATTCTCTCTACTGGGTTCTTCTTTTTCCCAAGGGAGTTTTGTATGGTACAGAAGAGGCAAGTTGTGCCCCAGGACAAGTAGGGAATTTATGCTCTTGATGCTGTTAGATGAAGAATTATCCAAAGGACTGAAGCTGTTCAATACCTTAGTTTTTGGTTAGGCTGTGATCTCACTCCTGTTCACAAGGAACTCTGACACCATGAAATGGCTTTCAGCAAACTCCATCACTGAAAGCTATTAAAGTGGTGATGGTGTAAGTTTCTCTCATGGAGAGAAAAAAGGCAAGCAAGTGGGAATATTGGGTCTCTTTTCCCCCTCCTTGGGGAGTGGTTGATTGCCAGTGGAGTCCTACTGTGATTTGCACTTTTGGTTTAATGAAAAAGTGATGTAGGGAGGCAGAAGGGTGTAGTGATGCCTTTTTTTTTTAGAATAGTGTAAATGAAAGGTGATTGGGAAGTCCCAGAGTAGGAAATCGGTAGGTTGCGTCTAAATAGTGCAGTACCTCTATATTTAGGGATGTTTTGCTCTTTTCTATGCAACTGCAGTAGGTCACTGTCTGAAATAAGATGCTGGGATAGATGCATGTTTGTGTGCATGTGTCTGATAAAGGTGCCTTTCACCATGTTTCTGTGTTTTAACTGGGGTCTGATCTTTATCTAAAAAGCTGAAAGTTCTGCTTGTGTGCATAGGAGAAATAGAACTATAGAGACAGCAAAGCGTTTTCATGTAACCTGCACCTCATAGGTGAGCAGCAGGGCTTCTTATCCTTGACAGTTTCCACCTGAATGGATTCTTTAATTTAAATTTTACAGCTTTAGTTCTTTACTCATTGTGGTTCATGAAGCAATTTAAAGCAATGTAAGTGAATACAATAGAAAGACATCTGTGCTTAACCTTGCTAGCCATCAGTAGACACAGTTCCTGATGACTGTAAATGCCTTCCTAATGAGTGATAATCAGTATGAAAATGTCATTGCTTTAATTAATTACGGATAGTTTTGATGGTAATGAGCTAATCATTATGAACTTTCAGTTCTTGCAGCACCGATTCAGCCCGGTTCAGAACAGAGTGGAGAGGCACCCAGCAAACCTAACATGACAGTGAAAGGTGTATTCGAATCTTTCTTAAGCTTCTTCAGGCCAATGAGTAAGTGTCACTTCACCACTGCAGTGCTGTTTCTCTCTTCCCTTCCCACTTCTGCCTCACGTCCTGTCCACCCTCCCTCCCCTACCTGCCAGCATTGAACGTGTTTAAAACCCTCAGACTGATACTGTAAAACTCACTAGAGCTCTTGGAAAGGGGATTGCTAAGTGCCTCTTTGGAACAATCGCAGATTTGTTTGCATTACTACCCTCCTGCAAAACCCTCCTGCATCAGTGATGTGACTGTGCTGGAAAAGCTGAAATTACGCTGAAAGTTTGGTGTGGGACCCACCATGCCTAGCTTTGTTGTATCTCATCTGAATGAGTTTTCTAGTCTTTCCACGTACACATAGAGAGAAAAGAGAATTTGGCGCAGCCTAAGTGAGAGAAGGATTTTGTCCCACATGGCTTTCTCTCCCATTTCTACTGGCTAAGGAGGGTGTCTGGCCTGTTAAGTTAGAATGATCCACTCACCTTTGGACTGCTGAAGTTAAATTACAAGAACTACATTGTTTCATTAAATTATTGGGATGGAAATCACAGTGCTAATTTGCTAATATCAAAAAGAAAGATAGTATTTATGAGTACAGGAACGATTTGATACATATAAAAACTGCCAGCATGGTGCCATAATCAGACCACAGACCGAGAGGAAGGAGAAGCAGAAATGCTACTTTTCACTTGGTATGTTTCTGCATTAATATCAGTGTGCCTCCCCCACTATTGCTCACATGTAGCCCTAAGTAAACACAGAGGACTGGTGAAGATCCTGATCCCGCCATTTAATAAACTGAATTTGGCTACCAGTAATGTCTCTGATAAATGTGAGACTGACAGTACAGCCAGTCCTGGGGGTGTTGTTGGAACCAAACAATGCTTTGCAGCTGCTCTACAACATAAGGGATGCGATGTTTTATAGGAATTAAATATACAGAGACATCTACTATTTATAACTATCCTACACAGTTAAGCCATTCTCACAGTGTATGTCATGACTATCAATAAATCTGCTATTAAATAGAAAATCTCAAAAATTGCTTAAATATGTTGTTCAATAACTGGATTGGATGTCGTGGGGGGGGTTTCCTATCAGCTGATTTTCAGCTGCTTGTAGAAACAAATAGTAAGTGTCAAACAGAGATGGTTAGTTGCAATATAGTCCTTCAGAAAAAAAAAATAGCCTTAAATTTCTGGTGGTTTTTTAATTAGAAACAGTACAGTCAGAAAATTTAGTTTGTCTTTTTCACTTACTTTATAAACCAAAGTACAAAAAAGTGGCACAATGATGTTTAGATTCAGCTTTGTAATGGATTCTCATGGAAACAAAGCAAATTACTAAAGATTTTCTATGACATGATTTAGCTTTTCTGCTAATTTCAATATAAAAATTGGTTAGGTTTTGGAAAAGAACATACATGAATGTCAGTGATCCTGTTTTCTGGCAGATTTAATTAATCAAAGCATGCTAGAGACACCAAAGTGATGACTTCCTTCTGTTTCACATTGCTCCCAGGATAGACATCTCACCTCATTTATTATTTTTTTTCTTTTTAAGCTTGCCGCCTCAGCAATGAGCAACTCTTAACTCCGTGTCCTGTAGAAGGCCTGAACATGTCTGAATGCTCAAAAAATCACTGCTGTCCTTTCAAAATTGGCCAGGATGAGCAGTGCTACATGCCAGTGAGAGATGGTGAGTATTCTGCTCTGGGCTACTGCCTCATAACAAATCCTGCTCCTGGTCACACAATACAGTTCTCGTTGCTGTTTTTACCTTTAACTTTCCAGGACATCCCTCTCTTTAAAGTAACTGTAAGCTTGCAAGCATTTCTTTATCTATAGTAATAAAGGAATCAATTTATTGATTGAAAATTTTCTGGGTATCTTGACAAGCAAAGAACAAGTGCCATATAAATAAATATAGTCACATATGTCAGTACAAAGAATGAAGTAAAGGCTTTGTTTGTGGAAAATGGGGGTTAATCCAAAGTAGTAACTCCATGAAAGCACTGTGAGGAAAAAGTGAAGGAACTGGATGTATTTTACATGGTGAAGAGGAGGCTGATTCGTTATTTAATAGCTGCTGAAGACTGTTTAGAAGGGAAGTTATTAAGGTAAGAGTCACAAATTCTTCCTGGAAGAACCAGATGATTTAACAAGTGGGAATTGCCACTAACTGATGCTTGGGAAATTTAGCTCAGACATTAGGGGAAAAAAGTTCATCAGAAAGGTTATAGTCTCCAACCTTGGAGGTTTTCAAGACTTGGATATAACAAGACACAACTCACTTGATCTCATATTGGTAGTAGCCTTGCTTCAAGAGAAAGATTCATCTACATGACCTGCAGAAGTCTCTTACAACCAAAATATCAGTGGTTCTGTGTTATCAAATTCCAGCCTTAACATTGCATTTTACCTCCTTTTTTTCCTTTGAGCATCAACTTGCTGGGCATGATTTTTTTTGCTTATATGAAAGAATGCAAAAAATATTTTTGTAGACCTATCTTTGCGTATAAATCCATGGTTGTCTTTGGTCTACTGCAAGGGTTGTATCAAATCTCAATTTTTATCATAAATTTTTCCTGTTTGTAAAGCTTTCTAGAAACAGTTGTTTCTTTTCATGGTGAGATTGCTTCAACAAACTGGAAAGAGCAAATAATTTAGAGATGTTTTGTTAGAGACAGAATTATTGGGTGTGGAAGGGACCTCTCACAACCATAGAGTTAATTCTCCCTGTTCTACCAAAATCAGCTACAACAGGTTTGCCAGGGACTGTGTCCAGTCAGATTTTGAATTTGTCCAAGGACAAACAATCAACAATGTAGGAAGAGTTTTCAGACATAAGCAATCTTGCCAAACATGAATGTTTGTTAAAGTTAGTAAAAAGAAACCATAATGTAGAATTTAATGATTTAGTTCTTCCTGGTATAATTCAGCATAGCTCCATTGATTTCAGAGGTGGTATCCCAGTTTTTAGGAAGAGACGACAATACAAATATGAAACCCCAAGGTTACTTGTCAGCTAACATGAATTCACTTTCTCTTGTTTGTGCTTCTTCAGGAGCAAGCTGAGGTCAGCATAAGACTTTGAAAATTTTCTTGTGCTTGAGCAGCTCCACATTCCAGTGCTGGGGCAGGTGTAGTTACTACTAGCTAGATAATTTTGGATTGAAGAAAGTATTGTCCAGTGTGATGCCATCAGAATCTGTTTGTTAGTTAGGGGCATATGACAGAAATTAAATGTTTTAATAGCATTCATTCCCAGTTTGGGCCTTTATATTATGTATAAAAGACACTCCACTACAGCAAGAAGAAAAGCTGTACAATGAAAATTATAGCTCTTCTGCTCATTTTTAAGATACATACACTCAAGCAAATTTTAAAATTAAATATGCTTATTCAGCTGTGACTGCCTGATTCCTCATTCCAGTTAGGCTTTGATTGTTTGGACATCAGTATCAAAGGCTGACTATTTTACAGAATTACTTGTTCATAAATTAATGAGCTCCTTGAATGCTCCTGGATGTACAGCATATGTCCAAAGAAAATGCAAACACTTACTGTTTGCCTTGTAGCAATCTGTTGACAGAATAGAAGCACTTAGCAGATATTAGACTCATGGCAGTTGTGTCTGTAAGCTGGTCACAGGCTGCATACTGAATGGTTCTTCTCGTTGAGAAGTTTGTCTTGAATTTCACTAGGAATAAAATAAGGTCTTAAGAAAATGCTACACAAGTTATGAGCTGAAGTAGATAAATAGAATTCATTTGAAAGATTTTGTCTCCATTCTTAAAGCAGCTTCTAAGGGACTTTGATTGTTTTTCTTAACTGTTATTTATTCTCCCCACTCAACCCTGCCCCGTGCCCTGGGCTCACTCAAACCCTGGTTGCCTCTGAAACTAAACAAACACTTGTGCTTTTCGAACTCAAGTGAAATTTGAGACCAGTTCTTTCTCATTTGAGCTCATTTCTAACACCTACTTTTTTGCCATTGTGCTGCTGAATTACTGAATCATTTAGGTGAGAAAAGACCCTTGTGATCATTGAGTCCAACTTTAAATTCATCTGAGAGATGGCAGTTTTTCTTGGTATTTACTAAGGTCTTCAGGTATGAGTGTGTCTTAAGGTGTGAGTTCTGTCAGAGCTTTGCTGACAAAACATCTGTCTGAGCTAAGTATCAGCATGGCTGTGACTTCATGGCAGTAAAGATGTCTGTCTTAGAGGCTGATTCTGACACCTGACCCTCACTGTCTGTATCAGAATTATTCAGAACTAATGCAAACTTCTGCTGCCTCTACAGATGTGCAGCTGGCCATCCGAGTGGTTTTGCTTGTTGGAGGAGGATTTTTGATTTTGGGGTTTCTACCAATCTGTTGCTGTGCCTTTTTGCAGAGAAGGTAAGTGTTAGAGCAGACCAAATTTATGAAGTTCTGTTTCTAAATGGTGAAAATATGGAGAACTGACATCTTTTAAGTAGGTGAGGGGAGAAAAGATTGGGGGGGAAAAGGGCGGGAAACTAATATTCAAACATAAAAGATGAGTTCTTCTATTTTGAAGCTACATAAAACAGGAAGTCAATTTGGCTTCAGGAAAAAAAAGGTTATTTAATGCCCCAGTACTCTTTCAAAAGACCTGGATATAAAAGACTTGAACTTAAGCTTACTTCACTTGCTTGGGAAGTTGCACATAAAACATGAAAGCAGACTCCCTCCAGGACAGACCTGGAGTTAGGCAGTAAGACAAGGAAGGGAAGAACAAGTATGAGGCCTGAATAGAGTAAGAGAGATGGGCTGTGAGTTGAGAATTAATTATCTCTAATGCTTCTAACATGCAGCGTGGAGTTTTTAATGTATAGGGCACATTACAGCCTGTGAGTTCTATGCAAGCAGTTTAGTGTTTGATACTGTGAAGAGTTTCAGCATGTGCATGTGTTCTCAGGATACAGGGAAAATGGAAACTCCACAACATCAAGGTCATTAAACTGATGGAAGGAATTAACATAACTATGCTTTATTCTGCTTAGGTAGTAGTTCATATTGAATGGCTGGTGCTACAGTTTGGTTAATATGACAGAATTGTCTTTTTCGTGAAGATTTTTTCCTCCCAGTGTTAAACTTTTGCTCTACGAAGATATAGTAGTCTGTGTGGGATCGTATACTTGAATGTATACACACACACGTAGACTTTACTAATGAGGCTGCTTAGCAGATGGCTGTTTGCTGTGGAGTCCCACATTTTGACAAAACCTGCTGTGAAAATCTCCACATTACATCTTACACTGTGCTCAACAGCTGATGCTCAGCATACAGATAGCTGCACTGAGTCATCAGTGACTCTGAAAACAGGAGGTAAAGAATCAACATGAAATTATCATAAATTTTCTGGAAAATGAATTAATATGTGTTCATTTTGGGAGAATTCACATTGATGTTTAAATGATCATTTCTGTGGTTTTTCATAGCCAGTGAAACTAGGAATTTTGCTCTTCTGCTATGACTTGGTTTTTTACTTTGTTTTTTAATGTAGTAATTAACCAGATGCTAAATGGTTTAGATTTCCAACATCCTATATTTGAGTTCTAGGAAAGGTGCAGCCCTAGTGTAACTTTGAGTTTTAACAGCTTTAGAGACAGTTGATAGAGCTTTGAAAAACAGTCCTTTAATAAGCCAAAAACCTTCTCTTTAGATAGAAATCCTTTTGTTTTCAACATTATACATTCATTGTTGAGAGAGTCCTATGTACAATGCCAAATCTGTACTGCAACTGGTGTGCACAGAAGTAAAAATTGTTCTCTAGAGTTATCCAAAAAAATAAGAGAACTTCTGCTGATGAAATTTGGGATAATTGTTTGACTCTCTTGTGCCTCTTCTGGACTAAATTGCAAGGTTTCTATACCATGTCCAGACAAAGAAAAGGTAGGAGCATGGAATTCCCGTAAAATTGATAGAGGGAGCTGAGTACTCCTATCCTTGCCACACTTGATCAACTCTAGTAATTTCCCAAGCCAGTGAGGCTTTCTTATTTTCCACATCCCCATGGACAAACTGTGTGTTTGCCTCCTTCCAATGGTGTTTTTCATGCAGGAAGCAGAATCTACACGTCTGTTCCCTGGCAATTGGCAATTTCCCTTGTGTGCTATCAACACCGTATCTCCTGACTAGAGCTGTGCTCTGACACTTTTGCTGTGTCCATAGCTGTGCCAGCGTATCTTAATTCCTCTCCGTTTTGTTAGTCTGCTTTAAAAACCACATGCAAGGACAGGTAGGTTAAAACACTAAAGGTTAGAAAAATGCAGGTGCACTTAAATAGCAATACTTTTGAATAATATTGTGTAGATTGTAAAAATAGGATTACAAAAATCTTCATTCCTGCCCAATCCCTAGTACAGCTGTGGGGAGCAGCCCACAGAATTTTGTTGACTCGTTACTGGGGAAACTTCTGGTCATGTTTGCATTGTCTCCCCATCCTTGCCTGCTGGGGATGAGACGAGCAGCCGTGTGCAGGAGATCCTCTCCCAGGAGGAGCTGGGCAGCGAGGGGAGCCCCAGGCCTGTGTGTGCCTTGTGTGTACTGGGCAGTGCTGGGTTCATGGTTGGGATTGATGATCTTAAAAGTATCTTCTATCCCAAATGATGCTGTGATTCTGTATGAATCAGAAGGTGAAATTCATGAAGAAAATGTAAGAAGTGGGAAAAGCATTGAAATGCTTTCCCTCAACTTAATCTTTCTTCTAGTGATGAATCTTATGATGGCCCCTGAAATCAGCTATAGCTTTGTGAGTTTTTCCACTGGAGCTAGGATTTCATGGCTGAAGTCCAGGTGACCTTCTCTAAATTCCTACTTTGGAAGTCAACCAATTTCAGGTGTTTTAATATGTTGCAGTTCGTGTATCAATCCTTTACGAAGGATAAGCAAAAAGGTACAGAAAATTGCACGAGAAAAACGAGTACGTGGTAAAAAGGCTCACGATGAAGAGATTCATCGCCCTTTACTGGACTGACTTAAGAAAGAATCAAAAGGACAAAAAAAAAGAAGGTAAACTAGCTTTGAGGTATTCTTTTGTTCTAAGTCTAGGGTTGTTCTGTTGAATCTGTGTAGAATACTGAAGATTTCACTACCAAATACCTGCTGCTTCCCAGTGCAGTAGACATTGCCCAAAGGCACTGCTTGTCAGGGATCACCTTCAGGTGATCACCTTTCTGCTGGGGGAGAAAGAATGAGTTTGCAAGAATTCGATTGCTGTCCTGGGCCAGCTGACAGCAGAGCCATGGACACTCTGAGGTTAAAGCCCTCTGCCACTTCAGCGTTCCTTAAGTCACGTGCAAATCGTTGCATGAGAAAGTTGAAAAGTGGTGGGTTTGCTGCTTTCGGAAGAGGCAGATCCACCTACAGACACTGAACAGCCTTTCTGTATGGACAGGAGTGGGTTTTAGCTCAGGTATTCCAATAGCTCCACATCTTGGCATTCTTGGCATTCTTCCTCAATGCTGAAGAGCAATTGACTACTGGAATAAATGTAATCTGAGAGTGAAATGCTATTTACATCATGTGACCATGCCATACTATAGCCTACTGAAGGTCACAATGAAATAAAAAAGTGTCAGGGAGGTCATTAGACAATAAGGAAATTTTCAGGGAGAGTGTTGATCTGGCAGAAATGTAAAAGTGTCCCTAAATCAAGTTATACTCATGTTTGGGATTTTTTTTCTCCCTTGGGTGTATAGGAACATCCACCTGATCCTGAAGATCAAGCAGAAGACACCAGGATTATTTGACTATCTCCCAGAAAATGATATGTTTTGTTTTAGCATTGAAGTAATACGAAGTCATTAACCCTTGATAATACTGTTGATTTTGCAGTCAAAGCTTTTCATTCTAGTTTCTTGCACTCATTCCATACCTCCTGTACAAAACAAACCCTGGTAACACTGAAAGGCAAACTGCTCATGGCAACCCCTGAATAGTAAAGTCTGTGTTCCCTTCCTAGAGTAGCATCCCTGTGGAGGGATATAAAGATACCAGTTATGTGCCCATCTCAGCTTAGGGGTCAATCTTAGAAAAAGATTGAGGGAGTGTTGTCACTCATTAAATTGGCAGGGAGAGGAAGCTTGCTCTGGTTCCGTACTGGATGGCCCCATGGTACAGTAGTGCTACTCCTGCTGAGGAGAACAGCTAATTCTTTACCAGGCTACAGAGGATTTGGGAAATCTGTTGTTGGGCAATTGTTTTAAAGATATGCTTGGCAAAAACGCAATGTACTTAAGGAAACTGCAAGAGTGTTGTGTCTGGAGTTGTTCTCTCTGCTGGGTATTGCTGCACCACACAACTTTTTTTGATCTTAGGATGACCTGTCTCCCAAAGTAGGTGATTCCAAAACGCAATTTCTTTTCCATTTCTCCGTAGTGTAACAAAAATAAAAGAAACAATTGTATAACACTTTTCAACAGCTGAGTGCAGAGTGAGCACATAAAATAATGTCAGAAGTCAGTATCACCCATAATAAAGCAATCACTTGTCATATTTCTTTGGGGCTGTGAAGTCCATGTAGCAGAATTTCCAAGAGCTACAACTGGCAGGAATGGAGCTTTGGTCCTAAGCTGGAGCATAAATATTATGAGGGATTCTTAGAAACTCTGTACTTTCAGAATTCCCTGTTTAAAACATTTTTCGTCGTTTCCTAAGTCCTAAAAAAGAGATCACTTAAAATCCAAGTGTAGTGTGGGTGGAATATGCATGTGGGCAATCTCATGAAGTTGTTGGAGTGCTTGCTGATGATCAGATGTAACTATATGCTTTAAAGCCTGACATTGCAACCATTGCCACAAGCATTGTGTTACAGATGATTTGGTTAAAATTTTACAAGCAAAAGTATTACACTGTTTTTGGTGTGGAGCAGTAGAACAATGGAAACCAAATAAGGCACTGTTTGCCTTCTAAATCCGATGTGTATTTGCTCCATTTTGATACTATTTTTATGGAAGGTGAAGTATGTATATAGACATTTTGACAAAGAAAAAAAGTTTCCTGCTACTGTCACAGCTGAACTGTGCACGTGACAAACCAGAGAAATCCTCGTGGGCGGTGATTACGGAGAACAAGTTGTGCTCCAGAGAAAGTAAGGCTTTCATGGGCTGCTTCATGATTTTGATTTGAAGGGCAATAAATTCCTCCAGTTTCCATGTTATTGGCACCACAAATGGTTTCAATGTCACATAACATCCCAAAAAAGGGACACATTCCTATAAAACAACTGTATTAAGGGTGAGCAGTCAGTGCATCTGCAGTAACTGTATCTGGCAGCACCAGAACAAGAGGAGCGTAAGCAAAATGTTCTGTTTGAGAAGGAGGTGAGATGAAAAAGTCACAGCCAGGGTTGTGTTCCCCTTAGTGGGACAGCAGTCGAGAGCACAGTGCATGAACATGGGGCCTGTCCTTCTCCCTGCAGCAGCTTTGCTGTAAAGGTGTTCTAAAAAGCTGCAAGTTTTGCTTTTCAGTTGCAGAAGACAAAAGTTCTGATTTTACATTTTAATTTCTTTATTAGCTTGACAGTGCATTGAATCAATAGCTGTCAAGCCACAGGTATTGCTTAAATAACTACTATCTGTGCCTAAGATGTCATAATAGCTATTTCATTACTGTTGAAGGCCAAGATTGCCACCTTAGGGTCAAAGCACAGATATTTATTCACAGTGTGATGAAAACTGTACTGACAGTGTCACAAAAAGGTGGATGCTTTGATCAGCTGATTGGCTGCTTGCTTCCACTGAATATTCAGATACCTTGCATAATATTTTTTTGTTTGGTTGTTTTTGTGCTCCTGGACCTAAGCATATTACAAAACAATTTCAGCATGGGGTTACCCCACATCTAACTGAAACATGTCTTTTCCCCAGTGCCTAAGCTGCTGATTGTATCATGTATATCAAGATGCATGTTGCTGAGCCAAATTCAATTTTCCTTTGTCCCTTCTATCCCTTCCAAGAACTCGATGAGGGTCCAGGCCAGCTACAAGAGGGCACAATCATTTTTGCCAGGCTCCTCACTACCTCTGTGGCTAGAAAAGAAGCTGCTGAAAGCTGGGTGTGGTTCCCAAGTCTGCAGAAAAACCTTCCCGGCCTAGGGAGAGGGAGAGACATCTTCAGTACTAAAATCAGCGACCACAAGATGGTGCTGCAGGAAAACATTTTTCCCTCCAAGGTTTTGGGTTCTGGAGAACTTTATTGATTTCTGCCTTTTACAATGTGGTTCATCAAGTCACAAAAAGGCAGATGGTGTACAATAGAGCAATGGTCACTCAGTAAAAAAGACAACATAATGCAGCATATGATGACAAGGCTTTAGAAGACTTACAAGATAAACAAACCATTGCTTGTGGCTTTAGCGCTTCTCTCTCTCCTTTTGAACTGATAGAGAGTGAAACAAAAGAGCTCTCAGTGGAACATCCCTCTTTATCTTCACGAAGATTGAATAAATACAAGGCTAAACAACTTGGCCCAGTGCTCAATAGCTGTGTCCAGGAGTGGATGCTGAGGTGGGAGCTGTGATAGGGCTTCAGCAGCAGGACAGCTCTTTCATCACATCACCCAGAGCCTGCGCCACATCTAATGGCAAAGGATTTGGCTTTCTGTTCCCTCTGAAACCTGACCCACACCTTTAGCCACATTCCCTGAGATGAAAAGTCACAATGTTTTTTTTAAAGCTTTAAAGCAATACGAAATGACTGCATTACACTGTGGGTGATTGTGGCAATATCTGGTACTTCTCTCTTCTGACCTTTAGCAAGCTTTCAAAGCCATGAGAATTGAACTTAAAAAATAAATACAATGGCATGAGAGAATAGGTTTGAACTGTAAAGCTCAAAAATCCAAGGCCAAATACAGAACTGTATTTAAGCAAAATCTCTGTGACTGGAGAGCTTGTATTTTTGAAGGCTTGAAGTTCAGTTCTGAGGCCTATTTTACCCAGCTGAGATCCATACAATGCCAGGTAGTGCAAATATAGGAGAAGAATGTACTTCATTACTCAACAAATATTTTCCCAGCTTGTTTCCATGTAAGGGATTTAATTTTTAAACGTTATGGTTGCAATGATCTTGCTGACCCAGGCTTGGATGCACAGCTAAAATGAAGTGTAAAGGTCTCCCTGGAAAAGGTGTTTTATGTTCTCCTGCAAGGTCCCAGTGGAGCAACTGGTTCTGTCTAATTCAATTTTGCTTCTGATGTTTGTGCCCTAAAACTTTTTTGTTCTAACAAACCACTGGGAAAAAAACGGTTTCTGCCAGATGAAAGGGGAAAACTGTCCACAGCTGTACTGCTTTAACCTTCTAAGTTTCACTGTACTGCTTCCAAGTCCCTTCACAAAATGCAGGTTTCTTTCTGCACTGCTTCCTCATAGAGTTCAGTATCCTGTGTGTATCTCCCACCCAAGTGGATAAAACTCTGAGCACATGTGTGTGTTTTGTTCTGTGTCCAGGTAAGTGCAGTAGAGCTTCACTCTGCAGCAGCTGTTTCTCTGTAGCATCAACCACCACCTCTGCCCTGGTGGCTCAGAGGGTTTGGCTGTGCCAGCTGACACTCAGGCAATGTGGGAAGGAGGATGGCAATTCTCCAAGGAGCTCACTCTACAGGGGAGTGTGGCTACAGATGCTCTGGTCCTGCTGCATCCATCTCCCTGCTTTTCAGGGGGGCGATTTTTCAGTCTGTTAGGCTACAGCTGTTCAATATTCCACCTAGTGTGGATCATCAGCTGAGTCAAAATGTAATTATTAAAACAAGCTTCGTTTAGAAAAGGAATCTTCTGATGCATGTGCTGGGCCTGCCATTTAGCACTGCACTCTTGCCCAGGCTCCTCTTAAAGGTTTTACTGACTCTCCAAGCTTTAAAAATTTTCATATTCAAAGTAATTGATCCAGCACTAAGACACAAGGTGTGTGTGGTAAATGTGGGATGGAAAATCTAAGCCAACACAAAGGACAGAACCTGTGCTTAGGACTTAGGGTACAGCTGGGAGATCCAGCAAGACAATGCACAGGTATAAAATGCTCTTGCATACATTTCCTAATGGGAAAGCCCTGCTTCAGTTAAATGCCCCAGGTAGGCAGCAACGTTGCCAAAAAGCAATTTCTTCAATTAAGCATGGCCTTATGAAGTGCAATAGCCCATTGTGGTTGGCTGTGTCATGTGTCTTCTCCCATCATCTTCAAGGAAGGACAGGGAAAAGTTCATTCCCATTCCTAACACTGTGTGCATTGACAGCTGATATTTCAACTTATATTTCTCAGATACCAAAGTGGTAACTTTAAATAATGACAGAGCTCAGTTTGAAGGAAGGAGCTCTTAATGGTCTCTATGAAAAGCTATCAGAAGCAAGAAAACTTGAGGGCCTGGGGAAAAGCAGTAATTGACCCATTGTTTTGATGTCACAGTAGG
Source organism: Mystacornis crossleyi (assembly GCA_013400655.1). NCBI lineage: Eukaryota > Metazoa > Chordata > Aves > Passeriformes > Timaliidae > Mystacornis > Mystacornis crossleyi. Next base: position 48,062 of record VYZQ01035018.1, on the reverse strand, counting down.
TGACCCAGGTCAAGCTTTTGAGTAGTGGATAAGCATGGCATGTTACTGTTATGGTGATCCTCATTCAGAGTAGTCCTAGAATGCTATAATATGAGTATGTTGAAACCATGAAAATGTGGGGTTGGGGCACATCAGGCTGTGCAAGCTGGAAAGGAAGAGAAGTAAGTTCATGGGAAAAATGACCTTGTGAAAAATAGCATGGAACCTTTCACAAGAATGCAACAGAACGTTATTCATATTTTTCTTTTGCAATTTATTTTAGTTATATATGAATTCACTAAAAGTCTGTCACAGCAACTGCTACAAGCATTTATCTTTTTTTTTATCTATAAGCTTAATTGGTTATTCATTTTGGTTGGGGTTTTTTTGTAAACATAACTACAATTAATCATAACTCATCGGCACAGCTAGCTAGAAAACAAAAGGTTAACAGCAAATTCTGTTTTACTGGTAAAAGATGCTGCTATAGCAGCATTTGCTCAAATGGTTGTTTTACACATGCAGTGGCATCATCCAGTTTAAATCCTGCTGTGTTTCTTTGCCAACAACTGCTAGTGAACATTTGCCCACCTTCCCTGCTGCTGAGTAGTATCAGGATTAGATGCAGGGAGGCGAACAGGCTTACAACTTCATCTGTTGGCACCACAGGAATGCAGGAGCAGAACAGCATGGCAATAGGGAAAACTTTCAAAATCATCAATTTTAAGGTCTTGCCTCAAAATGACTATTTCCTGGCTGGGGGTGGAGGGGGGATTGGGAGGTGTGAAGATAGCTTTCCCCAAATGTTCAAGGAAAAAAAAATGAAAAAGCAGCAAGAAGAAAATCTTTCTCAGATAGACACGATGGGCGTTTATTATCCAGCCTACCAGGCATGTGAATGACTCCAAAACTGTATTGGGAAGTAGATTTTGACATGGGAGGACCGCCTGTCAAGAAAACACTGAACTTATCCTGGTCTGTTGGGAATAAAAATTTAGGGAGCTTTAATACGTCTTGGACTTTTTGAAGATGATGGATAGCTTGCAGCAACAGGCGTTTTCCTCCCCTCACCAAAGGATGCCACTTTTGCCTCAGTACTTAGCAAAAGTCTCTTTGAATGACATGATTATAGAGAATCACATTCTGAGCAGAGACTTGTAGAGACAGACAGCTGGGTTTTCTGAGCATTTATATTGGCCTCTGCCTGTGCTTAAAAACAGCTGAACCCCTACATTTATCTCTAAGGCTGGGTGCCTCTCTGACCTTCTCAACCACTTGTCTGTGCTTATGGGCAGAGCAGGAATGTAATGTGCCAAATGGCCAGAAGACAGGAGAAGGTGGCACTGCTCTTTCCACCGAATTCCTCTGCTGGAAGCTCTCACTGTGCTGGTTAGATCCAAACGTGTTGCTGCACTGGAGGAGCTGGGCTGCATCCCCTTTCCCAGCAGAGCTTTCCCAGCTGGCTGGCAGCAGGGAGTTGAGCTGGGAAGTGGGGTAGCGAGCAGATATTGCTTTTTAACGATAAACACAGCTTTAATGGCTCCTCTTAGGTTTTTGAAGTAGCAGAGTACAGAGTTAAACAAAGAAATAATCTGTCTCACATCCTCTCTTTTCTCGTTGTTTGTCCTCTGTAAACACATGGCAGGCATCTCTGTTATTAACTCTGAGTTTGCGTCCCCTGTGATTTGTCTGATGGTAGCGATACCTGTTCTTTATGATATTTCACCTCCCCTGCTCAAACAATGCTCAGCTATGGCACCAAACAATCAGCTTAAACTGTGCATTAGCAACTACAAAGTAATTACAATTTTTTTTTTCAGATTAAAATAGATTGTGACAAACTAGGCTGACAGCTCCAAAGCAGCTGTTACGGTCTGAAGTAACAGTGGTGTGCATTAAAGTGCTCTTGACCACATATTTATGCAATAGACCTAATAGCTCTAAATTAGCTGTTATGATCTATCAGTTAAGTAATATATACTGTTAAGAATGCCAGGACGAACCCTAAGGAATTATTGTTACCGACTGCAGCAATTATCATATTCTTATACTTCAACAAACTTTTCTTCTTAGAACAATTGCTTTTCTATTTGCTTAATGCCATTAATAAGAAGCATACAGCCCATAGTGAATGACATGCTTTGAGTTAGGAAAGTCTGCAGAAAATACTGTGGTAGGTTTAAAACATCATCTGTAGACAGGTTAGAGTTCTTACAGCATGAATTTCACATTTTTGCAATTATTTGGAACCGCAGCAAGAGACATTAACAAGTAACTGAATTTTCCTTGGTTTATGATTGTATCTTTACCATCCAGAGGATTTTTCACTTTACTGCAATCTCCTCATGTGTTGATGTTCAGGGCAGGATGTTCAGGTCCTAGTACAAGTATTGTGAGTAGTGCAGCTACCCTGACCCTTACCTGCCCCAGCTGTTTTGCTGTTTCAGCACTACTTCTAGTTTTAGAGCTGATCTGGTGCTACCTGCAAAACCAGTCCTTTGTGTTTCCAAACCTTTTGATCATGTGTCCCTATCAGGAAAATGTTTTTGAGCATGTACCTGCACTACTACACCCTATAAATTATAAATGTGTTATATACCTTATAAAACACACACACAAAATTAAAAAAGGATGAGATAAAAATGGAATTAACACTAGGGGTTTATTTCCGTTTCATTTTAATGGTGTAAAAACAATTTTCTTCCTTCCAGCAAATTGTCTTGTGTACCCCCTTGAGCGTATGCACCCCTCTGAGGAGACCATTTCATTAGTGTAGTACAAGGACAGACCTCACTTTCCCTTATTTAAATGTAGTCTTCTGTGCTGGAATTCTCTCTCCATTTTCAGTTTGCCCCACAGAGACATGCCAGTCATATAGGAAACAATGACCAATGAGACAAGTAAATGACTTTTTCTCCCCCAGTCACTCTTCACCTTGTTATTAAGCCAGGTACAGATATAGCAACTTAATGACTACTATGAACAAGATGGGTAGATCATAATTATTCTTAGTATATCATGTAGTCAGACTGCTTTAGTAAGCCCCTGTAATCTGTACTGAAATTTGGGGTTACTCATCATTACAGGGTCGTGAAGGTGTTACTTGGTCCTGCCCTGAAGTTCCATATGCAGTCAACTGCAGAGTCTCATAATTTGCTTCTTCCATTCTTTATTTTAAGGAAAATTTGCTCATGCTTCTCTGTTAATGGGAATTGCACATGCCTGAGCCAGGCCTCGTGCTGGCACGCATTAAACATCCCTCCAACCAGTGCCTTTCACATCCACACCCGGCTGGTAATTGTCTTCCAGGGTGTGAACTAGATCGTGACCCAGCACTGGCCTCCTCCTGTCTGTCACTTCCTGGGCTCAGTGACTCCAGGGAAATGAAAGTGCTCAGGCCAGGGGTTTATGTCACAGGGTAAAGTGAAGGGAGGTAGAGCTTCCTCTACAGACAAGACTCCTGAAGGGTCAAAGCTGCTGAGATCTGTTTTACTCATATTTACTGCTGTTGAGCACACAGACAATTCTGTCAGTCTGCCTGAGTTTAGCCTCAGAGGAAAGAGTGATTATTTCTTCATTCAATCAAACAACAAGCTGAAAAGGGTTTCAGAACCTTTCAGATTTGATTGTCTCCTTACAAATGCTATGCACTTGTTGACAGCAGTGTAGGCAAAACCTACTATTAGTAGATTTCTCTGGGTTTGTGATGGGCTCCTCCTTGTCTCTGAAGGTTTGTTATATAAAAGTATGTTATATAAAAGTATTGTTGGAAGAAGAGGTTTTAAGAAATAGTTTGGTGGAAGAGATTTGAGATTGCTGCCTGGAAGGTGTTTGCCAGCTGCCATTTACTGACTGATCCGGGTGAAGATGATAAAGCTGATGATTAGGCCACAGCACCTGGGTGAAAAGAAGGCAAAGAACAAGGTAGGAGAGCAGAAACAGCATGGATTGTGCAGGGAGGGTAAGGTGAGACAATAAAAGGAACGGTGTTGAGGAATACATTTAGTGCAGGTAGCTCAGGGTGAGTTGTTCCTGTGTTATTGCAGTGTGAATAAATTGCTTTATGGAATGAGACATCTGAGACTCTGCTGCGGAAACCCTGGGGTCGAGCTGGTAAGGAAACCTGGTGTGACTGTGAGTGTGGGGGAGTCAAGAGGGGACCTGTTGGGTCACTGGAGCTGCCACTGGGAAGGAGCTGTGGTCCCAGCAGTGAGAATAGAGCTGGTTCTTTTGCTCAGTGATTACACTGCGGGGTGGGGAAGGAGAGTAAACTGAATGAGCTTATATTGCTTGGCTTAGCCATGCACTTCCCTCTGACGGCTTTATTCCTTGTGGTGTAGCTTGGTGCCTGCTTTATCCCTTTCTCAGAGAGGAAAGGGCAGCTCGGTTAGTGCCAGCTGGTTTGTGTGGCCTCCTAGACAGAGTAGGCAGCCAAGGAAAGAGTGAGAGAATCCTGCATTGGTGGAGGATGTGTCCAGGGAGGAGCTGTACCGGGACTACAGAAGGTGGGCTGCTGTTGGATTGGCTCTCGTGCAGGGGAGATCTCTTGGCTTGCTCGTGTGGAAGGGTGGAGCATTCAGTCTACCTTAGAGAGCTCTCTCATGGCTAAAAAGAGACTGCTGGTTATATATCTAGAGACCAGTGAGATTTGAGGGGGCTTGGAGTCCTGCTCTTGGTTCCCTTTTGTCAGTAAGGGAGCTCCATGATGGATCACAAACCACTTTGTGACTACAGTGAACAAGGACTGGGAAAGTCACCTGTTCTCATCTGACCCAGGGTTTCTTACAGTTTCTCTAAATGGCTTTCTAAGACAGCTGGTACTTTCTTGATTTTGACTTGGTACTAAAATATATTAAAAGGACATCTGAAAGGTGTGATATGAGGACAGGAAGAAGTATTTGTATTTCTATCATAATCCGAGGAAAAATAATATTCAATAGATAGAGGTTTGTGAAAATCTGTTTGCACTGTTAGTCATTTCCGTCAGCCCCTTTGTTTAAAGTGGTGGGATCTGGGCTCTGAGACCACAAGGGTCTGTGTTCAAACAACTTGACCAGTATCATCCTGAAGTATTAAATTCTGCAACAATGTATGTCCTTCATCTAACTGGGAGATGGGCTTGTAAAGATTATATTTATATGTGATTCCACAGGAAAAAAAACGTAGACCATCAAAGCTGCTTCAATTAGGGTTTGGCTCTCAATCCAAAATATTTATGAATTGACACTGATGTTGTAAATCTCAATGAAACATTCATTCACAAGTTTGATTACTAAAAAAATGTCATTTACAGAAGAAATAAGTTATGAAGAAATCAAATTTTGTGTAAGAAACCCTGGAAAACAAGACCACAAATGACAAAACATAGTATTTAGAGCCCAGATGGCTGCATAAAATAAATAGCCATTTCCCTGGTGGAAGCATAGGCAATTTGGCTGTGTGAAGCTACAATTCCAGCAGAGATCCTTGAAACAGATGTTAATATTGCTTGTGCATGGAAACTTTACTAAAATGCAAGATGTTCAGGTAACATGAATGTAATAACTGACGACCTCGGATTTCTTTGTCTATAGGAAATATGCACTTAAAACCACAAAGTGGCCATTGTAGAGCCTGGAATGCAAATATCTGTATATGTGTTACAATGAGCTTATATATGTGGCTGCCTAAGAGGTTTGAGACATTTGATAATTTTTCTTTTGCTGCTGTAACTTGTATCCCAGTGAAATATTTTAAACCAATAAGAAAAACTCAAGCTGAACGTGAATATAGATGGATAGGCATATGTATATGTAAGCATAGAGAGATATAAAGGTATAATGTCTTTACCTGTCTAGAGAAGAAACAAGAGTTTAAACACCTTCTTCATGTCAGATTAACTTTAAAACTGCCCTGTGTTGATGTGTTGTCCTCGTCAAGTCTGTGTTAGCCTTTGTGATACCTGGCCAGGCTAAGTAAGCCCCTAATTTTAGTAGGAGCCAGCCCTACTGATCTCTTTCTCTGGTGGTTACATCCTTGACTTAAGCTTAGCCTAAGAAATATGAGTGATGGAATACATATTCTGGAGGCAATTCTCAGAGTTTCTCAGTGGAATGTGTTCTCTCCACAGAGTAAGAAAGAAAAGTGGCAAAAATGGAATTATTTTGAAAAAATTATGGGTCCAGTTCTTCTTCAAAAGCCCTCATGAGCTTTTGGAGCAACACTTCTCTGACTGGCAGCAGCAAGGCACATCTCTTACGGCTTGCACTTGTGTAACCCTCTGCTGGTTTTTCCAGTGGAATCCTGCTCCACGGACACCCTAAATATAGAACTTGCACAATGATTTAGTGTGTCCGAGTGGCTAAAGGGAGTGCTGTCATCAGCTCGGGTGCATACAAGATCAGGCAGCAAGGGCCTTGTTTTGAAGGAGTAACGAGCTGCAGAGGTTACAACACCACTGAACAAAGACTACATTAAGCAGGGACTAAGGAAAAGATTGACATTTACTCCATGAATTCTGGGTGAGCTGTCCAGAGATCAGTGGGTTGTGATGAAGCCTGAGAACAAGTTGTTTCCCCCCTTCCCTGTTTGATCCAGAAGCAGAGGTTCTGAGCAGAGGGCTTTGCACAACACCCAGTGGGCAGAGCACATACCTAGACTTTGAGAGATTAACATTCAATTCTTTCTCAGCCTGAGGTGATTCACCCCCCCACCAGGGTATTCCAAACCATGGGTGTTCTAGGGAAATCTGTCATTTGCACAGCTGTGCTCAGAATCCAGTGAGGAAATACCAGAGTTCATTGCAGTGGGGTCAGGATTAGTGATAGTGTCATTAAAATACAGCCTACTACAAGGCTGAGTCAGTAAGAATTTAGTGCTCTTGGATGTGAGGGAGCACTGTTTAGGCAGGAAGCTGTGGTATCCACGTCAGCGTCTCAGTGTGCTCATTGTCATGATGTCTGAGATTTCTGGTAACCTCCCAAGATCTGGGCTGATCTCGAGGTCCCCAAAGTAAAGCAAATGCAAAGCATATAGCAGCTCTCTGGGTAAGACAAGAAATGTCCCTCTCTTCTCAAAAAGAATAATACCAAATTCTAGACACAAATTTTGATTCTCCTATACTGGAACAACTTCAGTAGAAGACAGTTTCGTCTTTACTATGTGGTTCAGAGCAACAGATTGGTTATTCAGGTGTGTTTACTGACTTCAGGATACCCCAGTAGTCTCCCACATCAGACTAAGTTAAATTAGAAAAAGGAAAGAGAGAAAATACCCTATAAAGATTAAGGGTGAAAGGACCTTGACACTTGAAGAGAGATGAACTGGATGTCTAAGGGGTTGTTGCAATTCCCATTGCAAGGGATTTGATAGCACGTGGCAGAGAGCTGCTGTTTGCTGGATGGTGTTGGAGCTGCTCAACTTGAAACCACGTCCTCAATTGTTTGTGTTGAGCAGCCTCTCCCCTGAACAGGCAGCAGACATGTGCCCTCTTGATAAAGGGGGCTCTGGAACCCTCCCCAGCCTTGCAGCCTGGTTCTGAGTCATCTTGTTGTACAGCTCAGTGGCACAAGTGGGATCTGAAAGAATACCACTTATTGCAACAGTAAAAAACCTTTGTCTTCCACGGATTGGAGTCTCTTGGTTTGAGTGGGGGAAAGGGGATTGAGCACTGTAATTCAGAATCCTAAATCATTCACTTGGCTGCTCTCCTTCTGAGTAGCTCCTGCTCGGCTGCATTTTCCCCATCTGTAATAACAGACATGTGCCTGTACAGGAAACTGATATCTTCAGCTAAAAGTCTAGTATAAAATATACATTTTCTAAGAAAGCATCAGAAATCTTTCCAGAAGAAATAGGTTTGCTTTATCCTAAATTGCAATGCCTCTACTGTCATATGATACAGCTTCTCCACCACACCTAAGTTAGCTGAGTCAACAAGCTAAACACCGCACATCCCGGTATTAATTTCAGCAGTCTTGACACCTTTGTATCATAGTGTTACACTTCTTAGCTCAGCTGTCAGCGTGCAGTGAATGTGGCAGTACTGTCAGCTCACACAGAATAGGGCTTAGTATCACAAGGAGGTTTTGGTACACTCACTCAGGGAAATTTCATTTTCATGCGCTTTCTACATTTACAGTAACAGTGGGCTGGGTTTGCCACTCTTATGTATTAATGTCTAGTGCTAATACTGTGTTAAACAAATGTGCTTGCTGGTTTTTCCTCTTTAAAGCGTCCCTTTGTTTGATACAGAACCAAAAAGTCATTCCTTCAGTTTCAGAGTAAACGTGCATCTACTTATAAGTCTTTCAACTGGGACACCTGTTAGTCTGACCGATGAGACAATAAGATCAGACACAAAATGCTTTATTCAGTAAAGATAAGTAGATAAAATCACAGAAAATAAAGTCACAGTGGAGTAAATTCTTGCTCCGTTCACAGCTGTTTAATGGAATTGCCTCTCCTGAAAGCCACAGCTGCTCCAGGGGGCTCTGGAGCTGCAGCAAGGCTTGTCCAAAGCATCCAGGGCTGCCTTCAAAAGTGACCTTCATTGGAACATGCACCTAGAACTAGGTCGGGCTACTGAGCTTTGACCAAACCTCCCTGGTGCCCTTTGGTTGGAAGCTCAGCTGAGGGCTTTGGGTGCAAAGGGCTGTTTGCTGGTGACCGCTGTCTCAGGCTGTAGTCGATCTTGTGCAGTTTTCTGTATTCTGCCCCTTAGGAGCATCAGTACATTTCCCTGCTACCAGTGAGCAGTGTCCTTACAGTTTGATAGAGCTTTGCAAAGCAGACTCTTGCTTGGTGCGTGAGTGCTATTGGCATCTTGTGTCTGCAGTAATGGGCCAACATCTTCGCAGGTTCAGTCAGTTGTTAGACATGGATCCAATTCTCCAATTTGTAAGCCTGGTCAGGAGTTAAACAGGCTTTTTTGTGCCTGTACTCACTTGGCTTTTACTTTGAAACTCCACCTTCAGCTTATGCCACACACAAAAGGACTCCATTTTCCATTTCTAGATGAGAGTGATAAACCCCCTTATCTTGCAGGGAAATTTGGGAAAATAAGTCAACTGGTGTATTGGAAATGATCTGATACTGCACTGGCAAATACAGAAACAATGCTGCTTTAGAACTTGGACTAAATAGTATGCAAAAAGTAAGGCTCTGGACCAGTAATGAACAGTGACAGAAGGAGAAATTATTGAATCGTTGCTCATTTAGTGAACGTGATTCCTGCTGTGCACTGGATGAAATTGACCCTGTGGGGAAAATAGAAAGACTAGGATAATTCTTGCAAAAAGAGGAATGACTTATGGTTGCAGAGAGAAGCTTACATTTAGCATTTCCTCACTCTTGAGTGATAAGTGTGGCCATCCAAAAACATTTCTGAAAATGGTGTGTGGATATTTGATTTGGGTGTTTTTCTGGCTTTTGAAAGATAATTGAATAAAAAGCAATTCTCTCCTGAGACATTGTCCTAATACCTGCTGGAGGTGCAAGGTGCTTAAAAGTGCTCAAATTCCTAAATCCACTGAGATTTCCACACTCCAGCTAAGGGAAGCTGCCCAGATGGTGTTTATCACCCTCTGCATGGGGAGAAGCTGGGGGAGATATGAGCTTTGTCATGAACGAATGCAGGAGCCCATAGGGGAAGTCACTAGACCTGGGTGGACACTCAGCAGAGTCCCCATCCTGGTTCTTTCTCACTTTTACATTACTGCAAGCAAGAAATGAAGCTGAAAGACTTCACCATCCTTTGATGAGTAAATTGGTTTGTGGAAAGCAGATGGAATATAACTTCCTGAATGCCAGTGGATTTCCATAGGGACAGCACAAAGCAGCCTTCTCTTAGATTTCAAACCTTTTCCAAAATGTGTTTTCTGAAGTGGATTCATTTGGAATTTTTTTTTTTTTTTTTTTTTATGTTGAAGACGCAATTGGTAGGTTTTTACAGGTTAAATTGTTTATTTCCCCTTATTTCATCCTTGGAAAATGCAGTGCTTTGGCTGAAATTCTCTAAGATGCCCCCTGTGAAAACTTCAGCCCAAATAGTTGTAATTGAGATAAATTGTAAACAATTGAATGCAGGATCTTCTAATGAGAGGTATCAGGGAATATTAATAATAGATATTATTTCCAGCCAAGCCTGTAATAACATAGGATATTTAAGGTAAAGAGATGCAAGCACGAAGTGAGGCACATGTATGTACTCATCTTTTACATTTTAATGGAACTAATTAATGAGGCTGGCATGCTTTTGAAAATGCTTTAATTTATTCTTTGATTAAAAAGTAGAAGTCTCTCATTAGTGCAAAAATATCTTTTCTGAGTTACACTTCTGGAGTGTATAAAACAGATCAGTGCTGATATAAACTGGGAATTTCAAAATTATTGTTTACACTGCATACTATTTCTGCATCATTCATTGTGGATTTACATCATAATTAGTTTGCTCTGTTTTCCCTGCAGTGAGCTTGACTTGAAATGGGAAACTCCTTTGAATTTAACTGTTGCACCTGATTGCTTTTTTACTTTCAGACATTGGCCGTAAGACATGTATGCTATTTTATTTTTAATTTCTATGAGATGGAGTTAAAAAAAAAAAAAAGCAGCACTTCTGTATTTGATTTATCAAATTACTTCTTTTCAATTTTGCTTAGTTTTGGGTAAGGTGACCTTTGCATTTGTGGAATGATATTTTGATTATAAAACACTGCTTTGGCTAGCTTACAGGTTTTTTTTGCATGTACCTTAATTATATTATTCCCCTGCAGACCTCATTTGGGGAAGAAGGATCTACTGCAGCAGTTTCTCTTTAATACCAGGTTCTGTAATTAGTATCTTTCTTCTACTTACTCACGATTTTGATAAAACATTAATTGATATTAAATACCGTGAGTGTGTGTGTAGGGCTGGGGATGTTCCCAGCTGGAGCTGCACTCATGGCAGCACCAGGGGATGGCTCTGCAGGGGGAGTGTGGTGGCACCTTTGGAGAAATGCATGATTCTGATGCTTCTCTGTCTCTCTTTAATGGATGAAACTCTCCCCAGGCTAGAGGGTTTATGAGGACTTTGCATTGCTAAAACATCCTTGAGCTAAAGCTAGAATCCTGCTAGCTTTTGAGAATTTGATGTAGATAGTAAAAAACTTGAGTTTGTTACACTGGCACAGAGCAGCCCTGTAGCTGCTGTGCCAGCCCCCTGCCTTTGTGCCCTTGTCCCTCCCCTGTGGCTGCAGCAGGAATGTCCCTGCTCTGGCGGGGCTGTCCTGGCCCTTTTTCTCACCAGCCCTCAGCTTTCCTTCACACCTGACACCTGCGAAGCAGCAGCGGGAGGGGGTCGGGATACAGACTAAGAGGTTCCTGCTCTCTGCCTGCTGCCCAGTTCTGTGTGTTGTTCTCTCTTGTATCCATTGGAGCCAGCAGGGGCGCGAGGAGGAGGAGGAGGAGGCGGAGGAGGATGGTGTGGTGACCGCCGGAGAGCCCTGAGCTCGGCCTCAGAGCAGCTGTGACTGCTGAAACCCAGCAGTGGCTTGTTGCTTTCGGGCTGTCCTTTTTGAGCTTTCTGCTACAGAGAGTTCAGACTCTGAAATGAATTTGCAGCCTTCCTCACCCTCGCTTACCCCTGTTTTGTGGCTGGGAAGATGGTTGCAACAAAGGGGGAGGATTTTCCTTCTGAAAAGGCAGAATAAGATCCAGAGTATCTTATCGGCTAAGTAGAACAGATGGGAAGCATACTGCTTTGCCCTCCTCAGCAGGTTAGAATCTGGTGGCTTGTGTATGAGATTTAATGTGGATATGAATAAATAATAGAGAGAACGGAAAGAAATATTTGCTCAAAAAGGAGTTTCCAGAATGATATGCTCTACTGATAAATCAGTCCAAAAATACCTCCTTGTCGAGAGTCATTTTTCAGCTCCTTTGACAGCAGCTAGTGTCACAATTTGAAAGGCTCTCTGTGGAGAGCCCAAATCAATCCCACTATTCCTCCCTGTCCCAGCAATGTTACATATCCCAGTTTACTAATACAGGGCTCTTTCTCACATAAGGAAAATAAATTAGCAATTTAGAAAGGCTGACCAGAGACAACTCACCAAAGAGGAGTCCAGAGCTGTGTGAGTGGCAGCACTATCTAACAAATTCTATAAATACTGGTGTCACCCCATGCACATCTTCCTTGGATTTTGCATTTATTTCTCCCTATATTATACACCAACATGGGTAGCGAAATATGAAAAAGAGGAGACAGCCGAGATTAGGGGCTGGAAACATTTTCACAGCAGTATCTTGTCAGCTTTCCAGCACACTCTGACTTATCGAGATCCAAACACTCACAGCTGGTGCATATTTTAATGCCAAATGACTGGCATGGCTGAAATTGGAATTCACAGTCTCTCAATGCACCGTACTAGCGCATTTAGTCAGCACATTGCTTTTGTGTGACTCTTTTAAAGTTAAGTTACATTTCAATGAGGGTATTTTTATGGAGGCACTGTGAACTTACGCACGGAAGAGTGTGCGGCTTGGTGTGCCAAGTGGTTCTATGTCTGATTAAAATTAGAAGTAAAACAACATGAAAAACCCTTCTAATTTACTGCCCTAAAATTGTCAATTAGAGCAGTGCCAAGCAGTCTGGCAAGAGCTCCAGTTCTTCCAAAAGGCAGAAGAGCAGTGCCAACTCTGAAGCAAAGGAAAGCGGAGGAAATATTTGTCAACTCTATCCAATAACTGGTCACGTATTAATTGGGCAGTAAATTCTCCAACCTGAGTTGTTTGGCTGGTGGTTGGAACAATGCCTGTTTGAGGGGGTGGGGGAAGTTGGGGTTTTCTTAATGATTTTTTGGGGTTTGTCTTTTTCTTCCATTTATTTTTGTGGGAGGGGGTTGTTTGTTTTTTGGTTTTTTGTGGGTTTTTTTGGTTTTTTGGTTTTTTTTTTTAGTTTGGTTTTATTTTGAGTAGTTTTTTTTTTTTTTAGTTTTTAAATATTTTCATCAGTGCATTCTTTTTCATTGGAACTGTGATAGGTTGCTGTGTAACTCAGTGCTGAGATGAACGTTCTACACTGCCGTGTTTCCTGAGAAGCTCAGTAAATAATGTTGCATTGTCTATGAAATTTGAAATAACTATCAATTTCCCACTCTGACACTAGAGGAAAGGTTTTGGGACAAGCTTCTTTGGCAGGGTGATAGCTGCTGTATATCCATCCTCTGAAATTCAGTGGCCAGGAACATGAACTGTGGCCTCCCAGTACCTGAAGGGACACTACAAGAAAGATGGAAAGGGACGATTTACAAAGCATGAAGCAACAGGACAAGCGGGAACAGCTTCAAACTGAACAGAAAGTAGGTTTAGATTGGATATTAAGAAAAAGGTATTTTCTGTGAGGGTGATGAGGCCCTGGCACAGCTTGCCCAGAGAAACTGTGGCTGCCCCATCCCTGGAAGTGTTCAAGGCCAGGCTGGATGGAGCTCTGAGCACCCTGAGATAGTGGAAGGTGTCCACAGCAAGAGGGTTGGAACAAAGTGATCTTTAAGGTCCCTTCCAACACAAGCTTTTCTATAATTCCATGATTTCCCTTTTAGGAAGTGCATTTCAGGTCTGTAGTAAGATCTTGCCTTGACTTTGGGCTCCTGAACATGAACAAGAGTCCCACTGTGGGGTTATAGTCCATGGTCCAAGGGGTCCTGCAGCACAGCTCTGGAGACTGCCAGCTGTAGGGGGCTCCTTTGGGATCATCCTTCTAGCAGTATTGCTGGAAAGGGTTGTGACATGCAGTGCTGTGGTGTTTGGAGGGAGGCTTTCACAGATTGGGAGGTCCCAGACACTGTCTAAATTATTCTAAAGTCATGGAGCAACTCAGATTTTGTTCATTAACATTCTTGCTAGACTATGAAATGAATTGAATTCAATTCAATTCCATGGAAGCAAGATCCCGATATGAGAGATACTTTTGAACTCTCAAAATCTACAAGAGGTTTTTTCATGTGTTCCATATGTTTGCAAACAATTATCACACTTGAATAATTTGACACAGAGGGTGACAACAGATCATTACTTCCATTATGCTGCAGGTTGTGTAGAACTTTATTTTTTTGACTGGCTGTATTTGCTTTTTCTTTTTAAAATTTTGTTTCCAATCCTAGATTTCAGTTCCTCTTAATGACTGCAATAGATTCAGGATTTAAGGATGAACAAAATAAAATATAGTGCATGTACCAATGTTAAAAATTGGTTCATGAACCATCCTAGCAAAAAGAAGTTGGGAGTGGGGGAGGTGGGTGGAAGCACAGCACAGAAGGTAAATTATGACTCTATCAAGAGCAGAGTTAAGTCTGGGCAGTTACGGAAGAACATGTGGAAAAGAAAATAAGCAACAGGTGGCACAGGACACAAAGAGGAACAACAGAGGTATCTGGGCCAGTGCTCTCACACTGCGCTGAACAGGGTGAATAATCCCTGGCATTAACTTCTTTCCCTTCCCGTGTAAATCTGTGCCAGGAAAGAAGAAGATGTTTGAAAGAGGGACAGGGAGATATGGTCAAACTTTTCAGAGTAAGTGGGAAGGAGAGACAAAGGGAAAGGACTTCAACTTGTCTCACAGTGGTAATTGGGGTTTGTTTTGATTTCTCAGTTTGGAGTTCTTTCTGGGAGGCTGGTCTAAAAAAATGAGAACCAGAGCAGCTGGCATTTGTGCCTGGTCTGTGTCAAGAGCTCTTGCCTCAGGAACTAGCGAGGTTCAAAGCTGGGACCTCAGCACAGCCTGCAGTCTGACAACTTGTAAAGAAAAACAAACCTCAGTGTCCAGTTTTCTCTCCCGAAGGTTCAGTGCATGTGCACCTCGCAGAGGTCTTAAGAGGAGTTTCACTGCCTTAAAAAAGCAAGATCAGACTGTGTATTTTACTGTTATTATCGAACATAATACATATGGCATAGGGAAATGGCAGTGCTACAGTATGGGTCACTTAGCCTTTGTTGCAGGTTTAGATTGGTGCCTCCCAGTGTCACGGAACAATTTGTTAAGGTATGAAATTGTAAGATGAAAACAATTAATTACTTTGCACCCAGTAGTTGTAACAAAGTTATCACAAAGACATCTTTGGCACTCAAAGCTGAAATAGCACAAGGACCAAATTGTCCCCGTTCTCCACTTGCAGCCTGCATGCTTTGCCTCTTCCAAGACCCATCCTGCATGAGTGCAGAAAGAATTATTTATGTTCAAAAGGCCAAACGCCTACTAAATAGTCTGGGGCAGCTGCGTGTTTTGGTACCAAGTTCAGTGGAAGCAGGATCAAGGGCATGATGGGTCAATAAAAAGCTTTTGGCTTAAACATTTGCATTTTACTCTTTATTTCAGATTCATGTTGCCTTCTCAAGCTCCCCCAATCCTGCATCAATTCAAAGATAGAATATGTGCCTACTGCAGTTCTTTATATGTCTCTGCAACTGCAGATATTTAATGAGTTTTAATGTAATTTATTACCAGTAGAGAGCAGTCTGAGATTAGAATTAATATCAGACATTGCATGAGGAAAATAACATGGTTGAGCCATCCATACAATACATATTGCAGAGTTAAACTTATTAATTTTTAAGCATACATCATATGTATTTGTAAAAGTAGCTTATTTTTGCCAATTTGGTCATTAAAGAGAAAACATTTGAAAAATTTGTATATAGCATAAAGTGAAGGAAAAAACTGTTCTTCACAGTTTGAATTTTAAAGGTGTGACTGGAGGTCACATTTCTGTCTTTGCCTTACCTTGTTTAAAAGCAGATCTGTTGTAAATAGTATTTGTGGTTCGTGGTTTTCATTAGTTTCTGAGCTTAAAACTTTCCTTGATGAACAGTGTGTAGAGCATTATGTTGTTGCCTTCATTTCAATTTGCGTACATTATTTTTAATAGTTTTCAAGTAACAAACATGAAGTCTGTTTTTCATCAGTAGCATCCTACAGTGTTTCATTCATACTGCCGAAAGATGTAAGAAATATGAATCATTGCCAAAATCAATAAACTGAAGTATTGACTTTCAATCCTGTCCTGTTTAGAAGGCATTAATCTACATGCTAAAACCTGTCATCATTGCAATTCTGTTCATCTTGCAGTTTTCATCATTTTTTGGACCATGCCTTCTAGTTACATACTTCTTATTTTTTTTGTACCGTAAAGGGCCTGTCTTCAAATCCTGTCTTGTTTTATTGTTTCACCCTATAAGATAGTCAGTGCTCTAATTTTACTGCATTATCCAGCAAACATATGGGGCTGTTAAAGGTAGATCTCCAAAATCTCTAACTCCTGAGTTGAGTTTTTCTGGAGGCAGGAGCAGCAGTGTAGCTAGCCATATCCAAGGAAAGATCTGCCTGTGGTATACAGTAAGCCTCAGTGCCTGGAACTGGATCTAAACAGATTTGGGGTTATTTTTGTTTGATTTTTTTTTTCTTAGGTTCCCACTCTCTTAAGACTGGACCTCACTTCTTGTGCTCTTTTCTTGTGGTTGTATGGATGGATATCTTGTGCCAGATGGGGAAGAGCTCTCCTGCTCTTTCCCATGAAACATGGTCACGAAAGTGCAGGGCTCTGCTTAATCCACCTACTCCCTGCACAGGGCAGAGCAAGCCCATGAAGCTCAAGTGCGGTTCAGTCTTATCACACAAGCCTCATACATGTTCAAAACAGAAATCAGTGCATGACTGAGAGGTTCACGTGTGGATGGTCAGGTGGTTCAGCAGAAGGCGGCGTGTAGGAGCAGAGCCGAATGCAGAGTGTCAACACCTGTCTCTGGAGAGATGAAAGAGTAGGTGTGTCCTGTGTACAGTCATTAGTGTAGGAACAAAGAAGCGTGACCCATCCCTCCAAATGTCTAATCCCAGTCAGCTCCTTTCATCACAGCCTTTTAAGAACTCTCCAACAAAGTTCAGCTTGCTTTCAACTCCACCAGACATCAGTAGGCCCATGTGGGTCTACAGGAATCTTTCTAGGCATAAAAACTTACTGATAATGCAACTTCATTTACATGGAATCATTTAGTCCTTAAAGCCATGGGAGGTGTGTATGGCCTTATGAGGAGCCCTGCACAGCTGTGTTGGCAAGACTTGGTGGGGTAAAGTGAGGTTGGCACATTTTATTCACAGACTTGGTGATGTTGAAATGGTAAGGGAAACCAATCCCAAATAAGAGTTTGATTTGTGCTTTGGTTGTCTATAGGACACCAGTGCATCAGTTTGAGGAACAGCATAGATTAGAGATGTGCTGAACTGTAGTATTCACTTACTTTTGTAGGCTTCTAGGAAGCCCACTTGGGAGGTGGCTTAATTTCAAGAGGGTAATGAAGAGAAGTTCTAAAGGAGCACAGCTGTAATGAAAAGAGAACACAAAATTTAAGGGAAATAGCCTGGCTTTGGTTTCAGGTTGAATCAGAATTCATCATTAATCCCCACCATCATTTTTTACATTATTACTGCATACCAAGGATGTACACTACTTGGGTTTTTGTCTGTGTTAAATTGATACAAACTTGAGGTGGCAAGACCTTTTTGTCTTACTGCCAAAAGTACTGGTGGGGCAGAGATTCAGAAAAAATTTTATACATTTTAACTGTGTCCATAATCTTGCACTACTGTTGCTTACTAGCCTTTAGTCAGAAACTGGTTCCATCACAGTTCAAACTGGTTTTTTACAGAATGTGCTTGGTATGCCATTTTTTAAAATCTGTAACAGAGAATTAAATAGATAATCACCAACCATTGGACTCCGGAATTCTTGTTTATATATATTACCACGTTTTCCTATTTGAATGATATAAATAGCCAAGGCAGAGGCGCAGCTTGCAAGAGCCTATCTGGGTCTTTATCACTGAACAGAAGCTGTCACTTCATGGGTGCGGTTCACTTGTTTCTTTCATGTATTTCTTGCTCCAGCGTCAGCCAAGCCTCATCCCATGAGAACTTGTGGTTGCTGTTTTTCTCAGTGCTTCCTTATCTCAGGTTCCAGGGTTGGCTTTTTTTAGCTCTCTTGTTGTGTTGCAATCTCTCCACAGACTCCCTGAAATACAGTGCAATAGGGCAGTTGGCGGGCGCTGTTTGACTCGGATACGTTTTACCTCTCTGGTTTTGTGAGGGAATTGATAATTAAAGATGAGAGGCTTATTGCCACAGCATAATGTAGGAATACTTTGGAATCAGAAGGCAAGCATCACAGCACTCAAGAGGAAATGAAAGTTCAATAATGTCCACATTATTAATCACTTACATTGTTTCTCTCTGTGACAAAAACAATCTGTATTTTCTATGGCTCTGCATGAATATTTACATTTTTTAAAAAAAGTGTATCCTTTTAACAGTTTCCTCTTAATGGTGCTGTTAGGAATTCCTGTATAGGAATCTCATTTGAGGAAAAAATACTTATATCTAGATTGTCCAGTAATAAAATAAGAATATCCATTTGAAAAGATTTGCGTAAATGTTATGTGTAATCTATAAAATATAAATTCTTGGAGATAGAGATTGCCTTTTATTCTGTACTAGTAAGGTACCTAGAACAATAGTGTCATTGTAAGTGACTGTCGTTGAATAGGTATTGAAAACTAATATTTCAACAGCCACAGTACTCAAAATGTGTTTTGAAAGATGATATATAACAGCTCTATTGCAAGTCTGTAGTTGGTAAACAATATAAAAATAAAAAATATGACACTTCTCTTGCCTCTCCTGTGCCCACACAGTCAAAGAAAACATAAAACCCTAAACCTAGGGAAAAAAACATTACAAAATATTCTGCTAACAAGAAATAATGTGTAGTAACTTGGCTTTATCCTTGTGTATGCACATCTTAATCCAGCCCTCAGTTAAGGCTGAATGTGATACTTCCTCGCTTGTAAAACAACACTGAAGTGTGTTTAGCATAGTTTTATTTTAAATATGGAATATAAATAGCGCATGTAAACCCAAAGGTGGTGTCAGAAATGGCTGTTCAGGGGGCTGAGTAACAGAAACAGTTTTGGGGATGGGGCAGTGGACCTGGATGTCCATCCCCTGCTCAGGGATGTGCCTGTGGCTGAAGGCGGTCAGCTCTTCTGCTGCCTGTGCCCCTTTGGGATCAGCATCTCCTCTGCAGGTCACTAACATGCAGCTGGGAGGAAAGCAGAGGAGGAAGTTAGGAGGTTTTGGCCATGGTGCCTGCTCCTTTCCCCCTGTGTACCCACCTGAACGGTGTGAGCAGAAGCACTGGCTATCTTGAGAGATCGCGTCAGGGCTGAGCAGAAGCACAGCTGCTCCATGCAGCCTGCTCCTCCAGCAGCATGGAGAAAATCCAGGAAGGAACACATGCTGGATTTATTGTAGCAGTTCCCCCACTTCCCTTCTGTGCTATCTGTCCTTGTCAACGATGGCCAGCCCCTTTCACGGGCAATTGGCGTCAGGGGAGCTGCTTCTCTCTGGGGAATTGCATCTGTTTCCTTCATCTCTCTCCAACTCACACTCATCTATTTGCATGCCAATCAGTTTTTCCTCTTTGAGGGATATTATCTTTGAGGACTGCCCTTTTGTGTATGGCCCTTCCCCCTTCCTCTGGCCATACATGCATACTTTCTCCTTCCTTCCTAAGGAGTTTCCCTAAACAATGAGTAGAAACAGGAAGCCACTTACAGCCTCTTTTCCCTTCCCTTTCACTGAAAAGCGTTAGGGCTTTTTACACAGTGACCTTGAAGTAGCCTTCCTTTCCCAGCTCAAACTGGTAGTGGTGATTGATGTATCTTTGAGGGGGGGCAAAGGCAAAGAGGAGGTGAAATAATAAAAATGAAATAAAATATAGAAAAAGAGGAAAGAAAATCTGCCCAGACTAAGGAATTCAGAGATGAAAAGAAAGGAGGAAAAAAAAAAAAAAGAAGAAAAAAAAAAAAAAAAAACAAAAAAAAAAAAAAAAAAACAAAAAAAAAAAAAAAAAAACCAAGCCGAAAAAGCAAGGAACCCAGTTCACCTGTATAGGCTTGAATGTCTCTGAATAGCTACCCCATGGAGGTGTGATTGCTCTGTATTATGCTCTGTAGGTCAGAGTCACTGGGTGACTGAGAGCTTGCAGTCAGATTCCTGGGGCTTCCTCTTCCCACAAAAGCAGTAGGGAAAGAAACAAGGATTTTTTATGAAACCAGAAAATTACAGTTTTTTTCTACAGGCTTATCTTAAAATGTTACTCCTATCAGCATCAATGGAAGAGGCTTGAGTAAATTATGGCCATTTTCAGGAGTGCACACTTATCCAAAGGTGTTCAGCTTCACTTTTTCCTTGAGTTCCTGCTGACAAAACTGCACTCTGTAATGGCTGAGTGTCAATCACCAGCGGACGCTGTCGTGTTCAGTGGAAAGTGCTGAGCAGCCCTGAGAGGGGGTGTTTAAAACATGAGCAGCCTCAAGGAATAACCAGTGAGTGTTGCTCATTCTGATTTTGACTTTGCTTTTCTACTTTATTTACTTGTTAATTTTACCCTCTAAACTGCACTATTTAAAAACACATTTAATAAAATACCTGATTAAAGGTTATGGTAATAAGCACATTATAGAGTTTCAGAGCATGTCAAGTACCAACATATAAGTCAGGTAGTTCACTGTGTCTTTGAAACACTAGAAAATTATTTCCCTTAGACAGGTGAGGACAATGCTGACTAAATGACTTGCCAAAGTCCTCCAGTGTGTCCAGCTGAACTGTCTCCTGAGCTTGCCTCATAATCAGTTCATCACCTTGGCATGAATATCTATTTAATAGAGTGTTTTCCATTTCCTACAATGTCATTTGAATTTTTCTGCTCTCATTGAGTTGTGCTTGTTTATCCTCTTTTTTTCCCAGTCTTACAAAAATGTGCTTTGCTGGGTCTGGCTGATGCTTTGATGGCTCCCATCTCCTTTCATGCAAACAGGTGCATTCTGGAAGCAAGGAAAGAAGGAATAGTCCTTTTTTGTTCCCAAAACCATGGAGATACAAAATCAACTGCCAAAAACATGTTTGCAAGTAAAATTAACTTCTTCCTTGTCTTTGCTGTTCTTGACCTCACTCCACACTGGTTTTATTAATTTACTTTGGATTCTTGACTCGTCTGCTCTAGGTCCCAGCTCTTCCATAAATGAGCTATGGCTGACCCTGCTAAGCTCCTGCTGGACATGGCTGTCTGCAAATCTCGGAGCAGCACCCTGGTTTTAAAAACAGGCAGGATGGGAGCTCTGATTATCTTCCTGAACTTGAATACAATCTGGTCTGCTCACATGCCTGTTACCAGTGTGAAGAATTTATTTCAATTACTGAAACTGGCTCCTTTTGAAACACAAGGAACATTTATGTTTGTCATGAGACACCCTTTTCTCTTCCCACTAAGCATTTTTGAAACCTGCTTCATTATGCGAGCTCTATGGAGAACCCTTTGGAGAACAATTATGTGTTATCTAAGGTATCATGACAAATGCTGGATACAATAACTCCTAACTCACAAAAAGCATGAATGCTGCCTTTCTTGATGCCTCGTATTTCTTGCAGCTTTACATCCAGATGGATTTCCTCATTGTCACTGCACGTTAAATTCAAACCCGTAGGGATTTTTCCATTAGACACTTAACTCTTTCTGGGTCAGTTCAGCAGGTATTTCCCTCCTGCAGCTTCCTCTGTTCCACCAGAGGGGTTTGTCCTTCATCACTCCTGTTAATTCAGATTCTTTATGTGGGATCCAAACCAAACAATGCCCTTCCCATTCTAGCGAATGTATTCTCATGGAGATTCTTTTCCGAAACCAGTGGTAAGCAAACCTCTCTGCATTCTGCAGAGATTAATGAACTTGTCTTCCCAGTGTCCCCCAGAGGCAAGAAAGCTTTGCACAAAAAAAAAAAAAGGGAAACTGGGAATCCAGTGAGATTAATGGATTTGGTGAAGTTTACAAGAGAGGCAGTGGCACAGAGGTGACAAGCTCTGACTTAAGCTCACGGTCCTGTCCTCACATAAGGAGTCCTCTTGCCAGGAAAAAACTGCTGTTTCTGTTCTTAGGA
Source organism: Mystacornis crossleyi (assembly GCA_013400655.1). Lineage (NCBI taxonomy): Eukaryota > Metazoa > Chordata > Aves > Passeriformes > Timaliidae > Mystacornis > Mystacornis crossleyi. Next base: position 26,088 of record VYZQ01035018.1, on the reverse strand, counting down.
GTAAATTTGCTATTTAGCCTGGAATACAGCCCACTTTGCTTCTTATAGAGGAAAATAAGAAACTATCCATTCCCAAAGAAAAAGACCATTTAAGACAATAGCAAATACAGTACAGAAGAGGAGATGTCTTCATATTTACAGATGTCCAGGAGAGAAGGTGGGGAGGCGGGAAGTCCCAGTCCGTGCATTCCTCTTGCAAGCAGACTCAAAATAACGAACAAAAGTTCAGATCCCCTGGCAGTATGAAGAGCTGCCTATATGGAAGTTACTGATCTACTGGTTTCTGTTTCAGACTTGTCTGTGTTGCACCAACCATTGTGAGCAGGTGTAATGCCTTCACCAGGATATTTTTTTCTTAATGTGGAGGATAAGGCTGAATTTTGCTGTTCTTCTGTATACCTTTGCACTACTGGAACGGATATGCTGGAAAGATTTCTCATGTTTGTCGCAGGCAGATGTGCAAGTAAATCAGAAAACATTCTTGAACTAATACCGAGAAGCAGAGTGTTTATTACTCATACATGACTGAGCATGTTTTACTCTCACAGATTTGAAAGGGTTTTTTTTACAAAGGGACTCTTTTATCAGTTCTCAGCTACTACTGTGTTGAACACAGTTTTGTACCCCACCTATGAAAGGGATCTGGGGTCCAAACTTAGCTCTGGCTATAATCTGTTCTGACCTGCCAGCACATATATTGACCTATTGCAGTGGGGTGGCTGCAACCTTTCCCTGGGAGACAGCCTTGGCCCGTGGAAGAATCAAGGAGACGATATTTGATAGATGTTTCCAGATTTTATTCCCCCTGGCCGCACATCGCCGGAGCCCGGCAGGGACTCCGACAGCGACCGGCCCGCGGAACAGGTCTGGAACAACCCCCCGGGGTCCCGTGAACACTCCCTTAAGTACAGAACTCCCGCGGGCTACATTCAAACTGACCAGTAGGGGACAGGATTTGGGGTACACATGACCAAGGAACAGGGAGAGAGAAGCCCCGTGCCCCATGCATCCCCTCATGCTCATCCCCCCCACGGGGGGCACCTCTTCATTGACCCTCCTTCATTACACAGATTTTTTTCTTTTAGAGGGCTGAGGCAGCTTAGGAACACCATCACTTTCCATGAAGGCAGGATTAGGCCCAAGTGATGCCATCTACTTTGTGGTGATATTGAAATGACCTTTTCAAATTCATGCAATTAATTAAATTTATTTCAACTTATCCTGTATCACTGATTGAAGTGAAGAACTTTATTTTTGCCTTGAAGGTGGAATATGTACTGAATAGTCTTTGCTGAAAGCTTTAATCAAATTTGGGTGGGATTGCCTTTCTTCTGTACTGCCAGAATTTTGTGGGGTTTTTTTTCTTTTTAACCTTCCAAATGACCTCCTTTGGTTTTAACTTTTTTTGCCATTTTGGGGGGCAAATGCCTGCAAATTCTTGATGCAGGTTTCTATGCCATACACCTGGCCGTCTTTGCAAAAACATAAATCTGTCAGGCAAATTAAAGACCTCACTGAATTAAAATATAGAATTTAGGAATTAGTTACATAATGTTTAATTCTTCTTTGGCAATTGGACGACTGTGAAGAAGTAAAATTTCTCTATGCTTGGACTATAAAATAAGTGACATTTGCTCTCTAGAGTCTACAAGTGACTGCTCTAGCAATAGTAATGCTTTCCTGCCAGATGCAGCATACTTAAACCAAGTATGTTTTTATAGTAGTAAATATAAAGTCTGTTAACTTTCCTGAAATGTGGCTATGGAGGTAGGCATCATTATTTGAAGATACCATTAAGTTCCCTTGGTTTGTTCATCTCGTTAAGATTTATCAGGAGCAAATGAGGCCTGTGTTCAGAGGCAATTGCTTTATTTCCTGTGCCAAAGGCAGCTTCTTTGATGCTAGATGAGGTCACTTACGGTGTTGTTTCTGTCATCATCCCACGCAGCTTTGCATGAGCAACTTCTGCAATATTAATCTCCTTTGGAGTTCTTTCAACGTTTAGGTTTCAGGTAGTTTTTATGCAAAATGAATTCTTCTTCCATTTATGTAATTCCTGTACTGCTTTCCTATGCCGGGGATGCAACTCACCACCACACCCCACAGTCTCCACATTCTCCAAATTTACTAATTCTACTTTTTTTTTTCCCTCGGATTTTTTTTTGTACTTTTCTCGGGAGATTTGCTTAGTTTAGTCAACTTGCCAGACTCTGTTCCAGCCCATTTTAGTGTCAACCTGATCCATATGGAGCTTTCATTTACTAGTTGCGCTGTCCAGCACAATTAACTTCTCAACCACAGCTCCCCCTGTTTTCCACTGAGATTATAGATTTTTTTTTTCATCAAGTACATCTTGCAATGAGGTTCTAGTGTACTTTGCCTCCAGCTGTCTTGTGGCTTGTCCCTATATCCCACTGTTACTTCTTCTAAAAAAGGGACAACCAAATTGTGTTGTGGCTCTTGTGTTACAGTGACAAGCAGAAAAAAACCCCAAGTATTAGCTTTCATTTTATATTTCCCTTCAGTTTTGCCTCCCTGATGTTTCTTTCTCTTTGTGGTNGGCAGGGCTGGGGGCACGGCCGCGGGCCGGTGCCGGCGGGTGCGGGGCTGCTCTGGGAGGAGGTCGCGGCGTCGCCGCCGCCCGGGCGATGCGCGGAGCTGGCCGAGGTGCTGAACACGGGAACATCCCGTGAACATCCCGGGAAAGGGCTTTCCCGGCACTTTTAAAATACTCTTTATGCAGAAAAAGAGCAGGCGATGTATTAGATACTGTACTTTAAAATATTTCTCATAAGTAGTTTTCAGAGGTAGTGAAGTGACAGGGGATTTTGTTGTTTGTTTGTTTCCAAAAGGATAAATCTTTAAACCATTCTAAGCACATAAGGTTAGTGATAGCGTGCAGCACCTTAACTGACTGTGAAGTGTATCTAATCAGTTTCTTTCAGGAAAAATTTATTATACATTTGGTGCCTTATTCTTTTTTCAAGTATTAGGAGACTATTTGTTCTAATATAAATCTAACTGTAGAAAACAGAAACCTAATAGGGAATATTGAGCTGCATCCTCTCTTTCTTTGCAAAGCAGCCCTTCCATCACACCTAAGAAGAATTCAGCGACCTTGTAAATGACTAAGGCCACAAAATAATTCCCTAATACTTTGGAACAAAAATTTAGTATCCTGAAGTCTGTAGAATATTCAGAAAGGTATTGATCCATCATTCCTGGGTGTGCTGCATAACTGGACTTTTCAATATAAGAAGTTAAAAACCAGCGTGCCAGCATTCCATTTAGACATCTCTCAGCCAGCCTGAGAGGTGACAGTTTATGACACTGATCTTGCATGGTGCTGTGATGGTGACAGAAGGGAGTGCAATGACCTCCCTGTCAAGCAGAGGTGCCACTGGAGTTAGAACACCTCTATTTCACCCCCACCCTAAGTAATGTTGCCCAATTTAAAATACTCCACCTGTGACCAGAGTGCATCAGTAGCAAAATGGGAAATAAAAGCCTGACTCTGAGATTCTTCTGCTTTACTAATTGCATTTTCACTTCATAATAAAGAATGTACATGAGGGAGCTGTAATTTTCCCAGTCTAGCCAACAATTTTTATTCTTGATGAGTGTATTTATTCAGCTACGATTCTGTCCTGAGCTTTTGTAATTTTATTTATTGCTATGCTTATTTGTAAAAATGAGAAAATCAATAGAGTATTGGGGGAAGGGAGGGGAAGGAAAAGGAAAAAAATCACTCAGAGGCACTACAATAAATTTGCTGCAGGATAAAAAACTCCAGAGACAAAAAGTAGATAAAATCCTGATTATAAAGACTGAAGGCAAAATCTGAATCACTCATTGATTCATCATGTCTTTTCTTCAGCATTTATAGAGCCAAACAAATAAGATAAAGGGAAGAGATAATCCCAGTAGCNCTTTCATTTTATATTTCCCTTCAGTTTTGCCTCCCTGATGTTTCTTTCTCTTTGTGGTTCATTTTTCACCTGTGTTGTTCAGTATTTTAGTTTTTCCAAACGTGTCTCATGACAGGAATGAAAAATGTGTTTTCTGAGCAAGGCCACAGCTAAACCCAACTGCGCAGGCACAACCAGAACCACTGAACACGCAGGACTGCGGCACAGTTATCGCCCATCCTTCTCTCTCCCCTCCGGCCCCCCCCATGCCCCTTGCAGGGAGACTCGGGCGGGCAGGGCCGGGGGCAGGGGTGGTGGCAGGGCCGGGGGCAGGG
>VYZQ01035018.1:0-21384 GCA_013400655.1 Mystacornis crossleyi | reverse complement strand
AATTTAGTATCCTGAAGTCTGTAGAATATTCAGAAAGGTATTGATCCATCATTCCTGGGTGTGCTGCATAACTGGACTTTTCAATATAAGAAGTTAAAAACCAGCGTGCCAGCATTCCATTTAGACATCTCTCAGCCAGCCTGAGAGGTGACAGTTTATGACACTGATCTTGAATGGTGCTGTGATGGTGACAGAAGGGAGTGCAATGACCTCCCTGTCAAGCAGAGGTGCCACTGGAGTTAGAACACCTCTATTTCACCCCCACCCTAAGTAATGTTGCCCAATTTAAAATACTCCACCTGTGACCAGAGTGCATCAGTAGCAAAATGGGAAATAAAAGCCTGACTCTGAGATTCTTCTGCTTTACTAATTGCATTTTCACTTCATAATAAAGAATGTACATGAGGGAGCTGTAATTTTCCCAGTCTAGCCAACAATTTTTATTCTTGATGAGTGTATTTATTCAGCTACGATTCTGTCCTGAGCTTTTGTAATTTTATTTATTGCTATGCTTATTTGTAAAAATGAGAAAATCAATAGAGTATTGGGGGAAGGGAGGGGAAGGAAAAGGAAAAAAATCACTCAGAGGCACTACAATAAATTTGCTGCAGGATAAAAAACTCCAGAGACAAAAAGTAGATAAAATCCTGATTATAAAGACTGAAGGCAAAATCTGAATCACTCATTGATTCATCATGTCTTTTCTTCAGCATTTATAGAGCCAAACAAATAAGATAAAGGGAAGAGATAATCCCAGTAGCCTAATGAGAATTTTACAGTCACCATAAAGACCTATCTTCTGAGGGATGAATACAGAGATCTGTTCTATAGATTTGTATTTCATAATGAGCTAGAGGGTGTTGTGGACTCATCTGGGCATTAGATTAGCTCAGCTGTCTTTTGAAGCTTCATCAGTTGTAGCGTGAGCTAACTCCACCCTCTTAATTTGTTTGGGGTTTATGATTTTTAAGCCTTATTTGTTTTAGAAATGAGGTGATGTGACCATGTGATAGAATTCCCCTTCTATCCCCCTTCTATTAGCTAGTTGTATTGATTATTTTAATGAAGTAGAATAGAAAATCAGCGATCCCCATGAGCCATGGTTACAAGTTTAATGGAAGTTTATGGTAAAGAAGACCATGATAATTATCCCACTTAAAACAGGATCTGGATTCTGGGTTTCAATGACACATTTTCCAGAAAGAAGAAGCATGTGAATACCCCATTCCTTAATGAGACTGTTTTAGTTAAAGTTTAGGTTTGCCTAAGATGGCAAATCCACAGGAAGCCAGTTGACTTTAGCTCTGCTAAAGGAACACTTACAGCACTCCTTGGGAAGGTTGCACATTTGTGTTATTTTTGTTTGTTGTGTTAAGAAAAGAGCTTATATTTTTTTCAGTTTTTAAGACCAGGTTGTCATTTAGGGAGTCATAGATTTCAAGAAGGCCAAAAGTCAGTATCTCTTTGTACACATAGCTTTTGATTCCATTTCACCGAGCTGACATATGTGGTCATCACTGTAGTAGACAATCCTTGCAGCCTGCAGAGACAGCCAAAGTAAGAGGAAAGGATGGGCTCCAAGATGTATAACCACTGTGGAAACTGGCAAGATTCTGTTGGTGTTTATTGTTTGCAATGGACCACTGCCAAGTTACAGTTTCTTCTTGTGAACAAAACAAGAAATGAAATTTTTTCCCTTGCTGATGCAGAAGTGGGACTTTCCAAGATGAAAAAGGTTGAGGATACTTGGCTGAAGTTCTCCACACTGTAAACCTTTTAAATGTTTCCTTAGCTCTTCTACCGCTGTTCTGCTGGTTTCACTCCCTTGCAGTGCAGACTTTATCCCAAGTCCTCACAGAGTATCTTTCAGGTGCTTGAAATGTTTTAATGGGCACTGCTGAGGAACACCAGTGAGCAGAAATGTGCTCAGATGCTGGCATGCTGGCCTTACTGTGAACTGCTGTCTCCTCCAAGGCCCTGGCCCAAGGGAGTGTGGGAGGAAGGCATATCAGTTTCTCTAGAAAGGCTACTGTTTTGCATAGAATAATTAATAATATTGAGCAAACCTCTTGGTCTCCCAAGGATTTCTTTTTTTCTTTATTCTTAACATATTCTTTTTCTCATTATCTGTGCTTGGCTTTTATATAATAAACTGTTACTAGTTTAGGGACTGGATCTAAAAAGACTGCTTATTTTCCTTGCCTATGCACCCTGATTCTACAGCTGAACCAAAGCTCTTACTTTCCACTAGATTTAAATTGGATTTTTATTCAACAGCCAAATAATTTAGAGGGTTTCTCTAATCTCTGCTACTCTGGCTCATTAAGTGCAAAAGAATTGTCACTTCCACTCACCCTCACTGAAAAAACAGCCTTTAGCAACTTTGCATATAGCTTGAAGGCTGCTTTTGTTCCCCAAAATTAGTTTACGTTTAGCCTATATTAGTTATTCCCCTAGATACGGTGTCCCAGGCAGCTCGGTATTCAAGAGTCCTTGCAAATACAGAAGAATAACACCAAAGACTTGCTACAAAGACCTCATTGTAAGACTAAAAGGATTTCCTGTGAATAAGAGCTACACATGGACTTAACACTGCTGGGAGCAAGAACATACAAGGAGAAACTAACTACATAGTGAAGCCAAGACATTACTGGTTTTTAATGATTTCTTTGTAGATAGAGAGGTCTTTTCCCAAGGAGCTCATGATAATGCAGCGTAGCCGAGAACACAAAGGAGAATGTTGTATAGAAGGAAAAAAGGGAGCCTTGGAGGAAGAGTGGAAGCTCTGGGCCTTCTCCATCCTTCTGTTCTTTTCTACTCATTTAGATGAGGTGTGAATGTAACTGATAGGCAACGCACACTGCCTCTTCTGCAGACAGGGATTCCAATGGGATATAATGGTTTCTCAGTCCGACATTAGGGTGCCAGTTCAAAGGGGTAGAAGAGCACAGCTTAAAGGGACATCATTCTCAAGGCACATGCCATAGGACTGCTCACTACAGCACACAATGAATCCCTGTAAGGAACCTCTATTGCCAGAACTGCATGGAAGGTGGTGTGTAATCTACACAAACTTCATCTTAAAATATAAAGGAGTGGTCATGATAGAGGAAAGCAGTAGAAACTCAATATGTTGATTTTGTTGAGCCAAACTTACAAACGTATTAAAATGAAGCGATTTATCTAAAGCATTTTTTCCTCACAAGTGTTCTCCTACCTTGGATAGCTTTAAATAAATCCACGTTTTTATCAGGAGTGAACTTCATCATTATCATACCTCAGTGCAAGATAGGAGTAGCTTCAGCCTGAAAATACATAAGGGACAAGAGATCTTGGGGTCAGCCTTTCTTACATTGAATATTAATACGTTTATGCAATTTGACAAAGAATTAATGTTCTGTTCAATGCATCTCAGATGGTAGGAGAAGGAGAGGAGAGGACAGAAATGCTCTTTCTGTAGTGCTTTAAACATAAAATAAGAATTAGGATTCTATGGTGTGTGCAATCTGCTCTGAGTTTATTTGCTCAGTTGCATGACTAAGGTTGGCCAAGGGACAGTTTCTTAACCAGAGAGTATCTAGGAGTAGTCCTTTGGTCTTGGAGTATGACAGGATCTGATACTCATTTTGCTGAATACAGACACAGAGCAGTGGATTTGTTTGTGCAATCCTCACCCCTTCTCTTTGTGGCAAAATATAACAGGGTTTTGCTGCAGACCAAAGAGCTTACCTATCTCTGGCCACAAGCAGTAGGAGGTGCTTAGGAGGAGGATGAGAACAACTGCTCTGCTCTCACTTTCATCAGCGTGAAGCTCAGAAGCTCCACAGAAGAGGACAGTGTCTACTAACCTGTATTACGATCACCTCTCCTTTGCTGTTCCACAGGACCCTCGCCTCAGGTTTGCCTCTAGCACGTGTTTGGTTGGCACTGACTCTGGAGCTGGCGTTGGAGCATTTCTGCAGTGTACAAAAGCCAACTTTGTGTCTGTACAAGGCATTTATTCTGGGCTGTACTTCACCAGTTGGTGGAGAAATTATCATGGTATTTAGAAAGGAAGAGAAGCTCTGAGGATGACTTCTCTGTCAGCTTAAGGGCAGGACTGTCAGGTCTTTTCATACCTTTTGGTTCTTTTCTGTTTTATGTAATGACGTGATGCTCATGTTTTCCCTTCCCTAAAGCTTTAGTGATGAATCTTGTAGCTGTTGGACCAATGTGATTACATGCTGAACCACACTGATGTAATCTTGCTCTTTCTCTTTCCTTGACCTTTCCACCTCTTTCCTCCATGCATTCAGCCTCTCATTTTTATAAGAAAAACCAAAAGCTGCTCATACTCTAATCATAGTGACCTTGGAGTCTCAGTTGGTGAGAAGCTACCTCATTTTGCATTCTAAGCCATAATTAGTGTCAGTCAATGTCAATGGCATGAGAAACAGCTACAAGCAAGAAAGGTCAGAGACTGGCTGTTCCTGCAGCCGAGTGCACAGTGGGATAGGTGGGTGTCCACTAACAGAAATTTGTGTCTATGAGTAATCTAACAGGATATTCGACCTCACCATGTAGTTGCCAGGTACAATTTCAGATCACAGTTTTTTCACGTTACAGTATTAGTTTTGATAACCATGCAGAGACAGATGGCATTTTGTCGGCTTTCCAAAGCAGAGGAATAATTTGCCGAGCTGTAGCTAGTGTAATGAGAAGCCAAGTAAGTTGAAGATGAGGTAAAACCAAAGCATCTGTCGGTCCTTGTGTGCCAGCTTTTAGATGCCGCATACAAACTAATATTTCCACACAAAAAAAGTAGTGACTGTTACAGATTTGTGTAAAAAAGATGGCATTTGATAACAATGCCACAACAGATGTCGTTGAGTCCATGCTTGATTTTTACTACTGCTCTGTGCATTTTTGGAAGAGATACTTGCTCTGCACAGCTTGTATGGAGTATGTTCATTATAAAATTTTATTTTTCAGGAAACAATGAGATGGAAATTTTGTAGCTAATCTGATACTGTCCTTCTTTATCATGTTTCCTTAGTGGTTAGGGAGGAAGAGTTTATTCTTGTTTGATTCCTTTTCAATCTCTTTTATGTGAGAGAAGTGTCTATACCTATAACTGTATACCGTATGTAATATAAAAATCTTAAAAGAGAGCTCTCTATTAAAATACAATGAAAAATTTGAGGTTGCTTGCATTATCCAATATTACATTTTTCAGCATGTGTCATGGAAAATGTGTAATTATATCTTCCCTATTCAAAGAAATCCTTCTCTTCACCTTAATCCTATTCTTTCTCATCTTCTTTGATGAGAGAGAACAATGTTTCAAAAGTTCCCCTTTAAGAGCAAAGCTTGTAAAAAGAAACCCATGGAATACTATAGCCTACTTGACTCATTCTTTGGTAATAGATGTGGCAACTTAATAAAAGCAGCTTCTATCTAGGTCAAAATTATTTAAAGCATGCATACTTCACCTAAAATATATATATTTTTACTAAATACCTGCTATGATGTGGTATCCTCTGCACAGTCTGCATAGAGTGTTGGGAGTCTGAGGGGCCCAGTGGGAGTGAATGAAGCAGGGCATGTACTCCTCAAAGGTGTGAGCCTGACAAGGGCTAAACATTTATGTCGGAGCCTTTCTCAGAAGTAGAAACAGCAGGTCCATGGGTCAGTGCGAGGAAGGCTGAGGAGAGAGAAACAGCCCTTGAGAGAGAAGAGAGGGGAAGGCGGATCCCCCAGGAGCCAGAGCATCCTGCTGCAGGCCTGGGTGTAAACTTCAAAGGGATCCAAAGCTAAAGAACTGCTTGTTTTCATTGTGCTTCTGCTGGGTTTTGTTTCTCGGTTGCGAATAGTGGTGCAAATGTTGCTTTAGTGGGTGCAAGGGTGGGGAGGAGGGAACGCAGGTGTAGCTTTGTGTTCAGCTGGATGTCTTGTTCCCAGGGAGCAGCACTGGCACGCTCCTGCCAAAGCCTATTGGTAGGACTGAACCACAGCCAAGAGCTAGAAGTCTTGTTTGAGGCAAAAATGGCAACAGGTAAAACGGACAGGGGTTGACTCTGAGGGGCAAAAATATAAAGTGTTTATTATAGAAAGGTAGAGCAGTGGTTGATTGATTCTTTTTGCTACCTGGAGCCCTGAAGGAAGGAAGAGTGAAACTCTGAGATTATAAAGTGCTTTCACCATGGGTTAGCAGATGCTCTCAGCCAAGGGAGTACTCTTAGACCTTGCCAATTCTTCAAAACACTTTCCTTTGCCAACCAGCATTACCTCTGCCTTAGCCACGCTGAACTGAAGTCTCACGTTTTCATCCAGTACCACATTTTTGCCAAGTGCTGTAAGAGCAGACATTTTTCTTGCAGTAGATTAAATTCACTGACTTTCTCTCCATTTCATAGCATTCAAAGGGTGTTTACAACACAGAGTTAGAGGCTGAAATTGCCATATTTTGTACAATTATCATAGAGTTTAAATTGATTATCCTAATGGAGATCTGCTATTTTCAAAATGTTTCTGTCTCTCTGGCTTTATAGTGCATGTGTAGACTGATGCCTTATAACTCTTACACATTCTGTTTTCATTGTGTTTGTTTCCTTATGAGTGTGAAGCATTATCCAAAGGTTTGGGGTATTAAAGCCAAACCTTTTTAAGGACCTTGTTCAGTATCAAATATTAGTACACAGAAAGTGTGCAAGAATGGACTAAATACACTTGTGCTACATGAAGAGAGAAAAACAGCATCTAGTATTTTACTTCTGCACCTGTACAGGAAAATCAGGCTCATTCAGTATTCTTTATTGTGCTTGAATGTTCATTTATGCAATACCATCTGCAAGAGCTTTGCTTCCTCCCAGATACTCCACACAAAACCCTTCATTCGATAAAATTAATGCTGATAATATCTTTGGATCCTATCCTTGGAGACAGTTTGGGTTTCTTTGTATGAAATAGTTCTAAATGTCTGTAAAAGGCTAGAAATCCCAACAGCTTAGAATATATTTGTGTCTTTGCAATGTGAAAACCAAAGTTAAATGGGAGGATGAGTAGGGGTGATCATGGAGGTCTGGAGGAAGAAATAGTTGCTGTGTGTTGAGACACAGCCAACTTAGGTTCTGCTCCCAGTCTGTCCAAGGACTTCTTGACGAATGTTCAACTTTTTTTTCTCTTTGATCTCCCTATGTTGTGTGGGTTTGTGTGCATATCTTTAATTGGGAAGTGGTTTATCTTTTTCTTTATGGCACAATGAGAGGCTTAAAAAACCACTGAAGGTTCTGAAAGACTTGGATCCAACAGAAAGACCATGACAGCACAATAACAAAGTGCAGTGTAACTTCTGTCTTTCAGGAATTATCAACACTGCAGGTTAGTTTTAAACGTAAATAACTAAAGACATAAGGGTGAAGGCAGCCAAATTAACTTATCATGCTGAAAATAAGTTGTAATAATTGGACTCTTGAATACAAAAATTGTAATAAATGGAAATACAAATTTAAAATTTGCAAGCTTAATTGGTATAGGAATATTTTTAGTAGATAAGAAGATGAGCAACAAATATTATACTTTAAATTTGGTATCATTAAAGATGATCCAAGAAGCTAATACATTTTTTCTGCATCACTTTCTTTAAGTACTATTTTGCTTTAATGCTGAGCATAATAGATGACTATGATTGTGGTATATCATTTGTTAGAATAATGTTCTGATGAGCCACTTGTACAGTGTCAGCTTGAAGTAGATTTAATCCTTTTTCTTGAACTATCTGTTATTCCTCTGCATGTTCTCTCTGCTGTGTTTTCCACTGGTCCCTGTTTGCTAATGATACTTTCTATTAGTGCCAGTTAGAATAAATTGGTCTGTTACATTTAGAGCAAAGATGTTAATAATGTTTTCAACTTCAATGCAATGAACATCACACAAATCACTCTGCACACTTCAAAATACAGGGGCACTTCAATCCACGTGGTTTTTGTAATTTGTGTGTCTGGTGCAATATTTTATAAAAATACTATTCATAAACCATTTTGGCACCCAGGATGCATTATTTCCTCTTTCAGGTGATGAATTTCAGTTAGAGGAGCATCTTTTGCACCAAGGGCTAGTTAAGAAAAAACGTACAGCAAATAACCCAAAGATGATAGAATGAACTCCAGTGGTCTTCCTTTGTTTCAGCAGGTGCTTGTACTGTGACCAAACAAACCCTGACACAAGAAAAGAGAGTCAAATCTAGTGCTCTCTATTCACATATTCATGAAGTAGAACAGTAATATGAGAATGAAGACTGGGTCCACATCTTGCATCAATCTACTAAACACAGCAAAGTTATTGTGTGTTGATACAAATGCATATACAGCATAAAAGTTCTGCTCGTGTCTGGTATTTCTTTTCCCAGTAGAGTAAACTGCTTCTAAGGGCACTATAGGGAGGTGCCATTGCACCTGACAGCTAATCAGTTAATGGTCTGAAGGACCAGAGGAGAGCAATAGGCTATTTCAAAGCACTGGACCTAGTTGTCAGCTCTTGTCTTGCTCATTGGCATTAGCTGAGTTATTTTTTTCGGTGATATCTGATCTATAGGTTGCAGTTCTACTGTTTAGAAATGTTCCCATTACCATTGTTTTCAGTTTGGGGTGTAGTTCATGGCTCTCAAATGAAATGTATCTAGCTGGGAAGGTGTCGAAGTTCTGCCATCTCCCTTCTCCTCTACGCCACTCATTCTGGGGTTTGTGCTCAGTGTACTCTCTCTGGGTCACCATTCTTTCCCTGATTCATCTCCCCTCCTGGTAGGACCATGATCTCCCAAACACAGAGAATACTTTTCAGATTTTCAGAATTATTCTAGGCCTAAGAATTGTATAGGTGTGCACTTTGTGTTCATTACCCTGGGATGACCCAGAAGCACATCCTTGTGGCAAGGAAGGCCAAGAGCAATGGCCTGCATTGCACAAGGCAGAGCAATGCCAGCAGCTCCAGGGAGAGGATCTTCCCATCTACACAGCCCTGCTGAGGCCACATCTGGACTGGTATGCCCAGGTCTGGCCTTCCCAGTACAAGACATACTAGACTTACTGGAGAGGAGCCAGCAAAGGAACATGAAGATGATTAAGGGATTGGAGCATCTGTCATAGGAGGAGAGGCCAAAAGAGCTGGTACTGCATCCTGGAGAAGAGGAAGATCAGGAGGAACTTACTAGTCTGTGGGAATATGTGATGGTGGAGTAAAGAAGCCAGAGCCAGATTCTTCTCAGTGGTTCCCAGTGACAGGACAAGAGGCAATGGGCACAAACAGAAACACAGGATATTCCTTTTGAACATAAGCAAAACTTTTTTTTATTGTGGTGGTGGTCAGACACACAGAACAGATTGCTCAGGGAGACTGCAGAGTCTCCATCCTTGGAGATACTCAAAACCCAACTGGACACAGCCTGGTCTAACTGATCCCACTCTGAACAGCAGGTGGGACTGGCTGATCTCCCGAGGTGTCTTCCCACCTCAGCTGTCCTGTGATGAGACCTCAGACCTTGCTACTTTTAGCTTGTTGCAAATGCAGTACTGGATCTCTGGCATCTATCTGCTCTCTTGCCCATCTGCTAGAATGGCATTGTGCCTGCTCAGAAGGTGCTATGCCAGTTTCAACAAGGCACAGGTGCCAACCAAACATAGATTTAGAAAGATACCCTGCATAAGATCCTCCTGGTAGTAAGTAATGCCAAATTAGGCCCACATGCTTCATTACGAGGGATCACATCTGTTGAGGCTTGTGGGCATTGTACCATCAATTACAGCCTTTATCCTCTCATTCTCTTTCCTGAAAGCTTTAGTGAATGGAAAGCAAAATTTATGAGCCAATCAAGTGCCTTGAGAAAATGTGGGTTTTTCCCTAGTGATCTCTGTCTTGAAATCTCAAAATTCAAGCTGCTAGTGTTTATTTCCCTCCGTTAGACATAATTCAGTATACACTAGATTTGCTTGTGAAGGCAATAGAAGAAAAAACGCTGAAAAACATATTCTTTCTTGTCACTTAATACCATGAGAGAAGGATTGTGTGTAATTCATTTGATACTTGTTAGACCCTGAAGAATTATTTGGACTGGTACCTTCATTTAGTAGAAGAAAATGCATCAATTTGGTTGTTGTGCATTCTCAAGTTTCACTTCGGCATTTAAAAGATCACAAGCCTCCATCTCTGCTGGCCACTGTTTTGTCTTTGTTGTGTGAGACCTGAAGATGTTATACTGCTCAACACACGCTGTGAGAAAAATTCATGACCCAGAAAAAACTATTAAAAGCTATTAAGCCCTCTTGCCTCAAGAACGTTGGGCCTGTGTGGATAAAGAAGGTGTCAGAGTGCTGACTGAGTGCTGCCTGCTCACTCAGGAGCAGTTACCTGTGCCTGTGGCAGTGGATGGGATATTAATTAGTCCTTCACGTCACATCGGCTGGCTCTGGAGTTTGCTGTGCCAGGAGGAGTCTTCTCACTGTTGGCCCTGAGTCATCCTGACCTCTGCTTAGGGGGTTTCTTTCAGGATCTCCCTAAACGGCAGCATGTGATCTGCTATCAGTGAAATATTTTAGGAAGGACTCAGAAATGCCAGAGCATTAATAATGCCAGAGCAGGTGTAAAGAAAGCAACCCAATAAACTGTCTAGAGCGGAGCAGTCAAGGTAACTGGGTAGGACTGACAGCCTGGACAATCCACGGGGTCTCATGATTTACCTTAGGCTGTAGCTGAAGGGAGGTGGGCACTGCTTTGCACCTGTCTACACCTCATATCTACCCTGATGAGAATTGGCTTGCATTAATTGGCAACCCGTTTAATTTGAGTTACGCCAGCCTTGAAGCACAAGCCCCAACACAGCCCTGCGATGTGTCGGTGTGCAAGGTAAGGCAGCCCTGCCTCAGCTCTGGCAGCACAGGGGGCTGCTGGAGGTTCAGATGCTGAGCTCTGACACGTTCTATCCGTGCTTCCTGCTGCTCTGGCTGATGGGCAAACCAGCTGTAACACCCCCCGGAATATAAAGCATCATAATTCTGATGGTGTTTATCCCATTCTTATATCATTAAGAGAAATATGTTGTGAAATACTGGCGAGTCCTGCAGACTGGTTTTATTCTCATAATGATCCAAATATTGATATCCGAACAGTCCGTTATTTATGCACCATTAGGTATTCTGCTCATGGCATTTCCCCACATCTTTCAATCCAGACCTGGAGAACATGTGCTGTCATATGGTTTGCCTATTCTTTAAGAGTTAAAACAATAAAAATAGCACAGCAGGATCTTGTCCATAAACAATGGAAACATTGCTCCAAATTCAGTACTATTTCTGTTTTTATTATGTGATCGCTTCTTTGTTGTTAATCACTTGCCCTACTTAATTCATTCATTATACTCGAAAGCTTTGAGATTAAACCCCCAGGCAGGATAGCTTCATATGAATCCTTTCTTTTTTATCTGTTCCAAGTTAGATTAAGTCTAGGTCCTGTTTAATGAGGTGCCACTTGCTGGCTTTTCATGCAGAAAGAATTCCTCATACTCAGCGGTATGTATATACCATATAAATTATAAAATATTTTACATTTTTTTCTGAATTTCTAACTAATATGTCCTGCAGAAAACACTGTTATTACAAGTTCCCTGGGATGTGGGTGGTTGGCTACTTCTGATTTGAATTTTCTTTTTTTTTTTCTTTTAATAATGAACTTTGCTGTGCATTTTTCAGTTATTTCAGGGTTTTATTTAAATTATGCCATTTCAAAGCAATATTAATGGCAGTGATAGGACTTCTTTGTCTATGTCTGCAACTCACTAAGTCAATAATTGGAATGCCTTCACCTCTCATACAAATGTTAACAACCTGCCCATGCCTGGTGATGTTTGGTGTTTATGGACTTGTAGGGCCAACGTGGTGTAGGGATGGCGAGTTCATGGTCAACAGCAGCTCAGGCAGTGTGATGGGGCTCTCACCTCACAGTCTGAGGGGTGAAGTACTTTAATATGACCATGTTGACTTGGGTTATGCTTTGTCATGCAACAGAGGTTGGAGTTTGTTCCTCTGCATCTTTACTGAGCTGTCTTTGTTGCACCACTCTGTCCTGTGGGTAAGAAATCCATTCCATATTTTTTTTCTTTTAATACCAATGGTATACCAGGTATACCTCCTTCCTCCAGGTTAATGGAACTGCTTATTCTGATCCAATTTTGTCCAATAATTCCATGCTGGACTGATATCTGTGTTTTTGGCTTTTTCATATTCTTTCCGACACCAAAAAACTGTTTGGTTGAGAATGCCTAGCACATGTCAGCCCCTGTGTCTATGTCCTCACATATTGCAGGTTTCTTTATGCTAACCATGAGTGTTGATATATATATGTATAAGGAGAATCTGGCTACACTGCCAAATCCCCCCTTTCTGAAAATTTGGGACGTACCTCTTTTCACCTGTTTTTATTTCAAGACAGGGAATGAGAAAACAAAGCCATAGTTCAGCTATTTTTGTGAAAGCCTGCTGCAGATAAGTGGTAGGTTACGTTAGTGGTGAAAGAGCAGCTTTGTCCTGCTGAGACAAAGTGATCACAAATAGTCTCTATCATGAAATGGCTTCTAAAATGCTTTTTTCCAGAATTTAAGGCCGAACACCTCACAGAAGTGGAAGGCAACAACAATGTTCGTCCAGAACAAATCATGTTCCGTGGTCTCTGGGGAGTTTTTGTCCTCGCTTTTGCCTGCTGAGTTTAAGGAGTTTGGTCACCTTGCTCCAAGATCAAGCTGCTCTTGAAATGTTATTCCAGTTATACTAGTTATGTTGAACAAAGCATTATTTATGCTAAACTAGTTATGTTGTATTAAGCCAGTTTAGGCAGGGGTGGTTTTATGCAGTTTCTGAATGTTTCTTCCCATTTATAGAGAAGAAAAGCTGTAATCCTCAGCCTGAGTTTCTGGTGACTCCTGAATATTTCACCTGGACTAATGCAATCATTCATTCAAGGTCTGGGATTTATGCCTTTCTCCAGTACTGGTTAACTCTGCTCTGTTGTGAAGCTCATGCAAGAACCCTCCTCAACACCTGGAGTAAATGAAAATTGTTGTTTGCTCTGTGTGCCCCTTCCCTCTTGTCATGCTCCCTGATGAAAAGTTTTTGATTATTTCACCTTAAGGACAGTTAAGAGTCCAGTGTTAAGGAATTTGTATACAACAAAAATAAGAAGCAATGAGCTGATAGCGTTTTCTTTTAACTCTCATTCAGACTAATTCTGCAGATAGGAAATGTTTTTATTGTTAGCAGTAGTTAGAACCAACATAAAGCTTCATATTGAAGATTAATATTCAGGAAAAAGAGGAAGGACTTTTTTTTTTTTCCAGTTCTGTAGGTGACTGATTTTGAGAACAGTAATGGATACTTAGATGGGAGAGAATGGAAGAAATAGAGTTTAACTACGCCTAAATATTTGGTGTAAGCAATGGCTTACAATTTATTCTTTCTTCTGAAGGAAGTCAAAAGAAGTCAGTACTAATTACTGCAGAAAGGATATTTGACTCAGAGAGAATAGTAGGTTTAAGTATTTTTTTGTTAGTGCTTCTCAGAATCTAATGTTAAATAACTCCTTAATAGTAATTTTTATATCTATGAAAAATATGCAGAAGAAGCAGATGACTCAACATAGATAAAAATGGAATAATTTTACATTTCTGAAATACCTATGGGTAGTCAAAAATTATAAATGCAAGTACTGGTACATAAATATAATCTCTAAAAAGTGATCGACAGCCCTCTGCTTTGTGAATCAATTAAAAAAATCATCTGTATGCATGTATTTAAAAGTACAAAGTAAAAAATGAATTAACCCATTGTTTTCCTTGCTTCTGCTCTCTGTTGCTAGGCTGTACCACTTGTCACCTGTGAGACATCCAGATCTGGAATAGAAATAATAAATGGAATTCCAACGCTTTCAGTTCAAGGGACCAGTGGTGTTTCACAGTAGGCTTGCCCCCCACAGCCAGCTTTAGAGAGGAGATCCATGGCTTTTCAACTGCATAGTGTGATGTTATCAAATATTTTGAACTGTAATCTTGCAATTACTATTAATGTTGCATTAAAAGATTATTTAATGAAGGAGATCATGCAGAGAACAAGCAATGTAATGGCTCCAAGCAGCTTGCCTCCCACATACCTGGAAAAACTCCCTGCTGCTACAGAGGGAGGAAGAACAGTTAGTGCCAGTTCAAAACAATAGGTTTCACACTGTATCTGTTAAGACCTGTTGCTTTTGGCAACAAAAACTGACTCAAAGGCATAAATTTAAATTTTAAAAAGTGGTGTTTGGTGATTAAAGACAAACACAGAATATTCTAGCTTCTGCTGTGCATTGTTTAGCATTCAAAGGCAGTTGTGGAGGTGTTGGCTGTCTGGGTGTTCCTCTCCACCATGTATTGTTTAACCTCTCTGTGCATTTCAGGACCAGATCGTGTTCTGACAAAAATGTGGGTAATCCAGAGGCAGATGCACTTGCTCTGCTGTAAAACTTGTTGGAGTTACTTAGGAGCTGAGGCTTCAGCTGTGCTTCAGAATTGAAATGCCTTTCATGTTGTAAATTTATGTGGCTGTTGCTGTGGTGCTCTGTTGGCAGGACCCTCATGTAGCAGATCTCCCTGTGGTATCTCTGATGATGCTCCCTGGCACTTCCTTCAGCCTTCACTTCATGTGGCTGTTTTTCTTTTTGCCACACTGAAAGCTGGGGGAAGTGTGATGATGTTAATGTGTGGCTAAATCCTGACAAGCCACCGGTTGCACAGGGAGTCCTAGATTACAGATACTTTCAGAAACTGGTCCACTTTAAAGAACATGTGAAACATGCACATTACACAAATTACAGCTATGATGGTCTAAGGACACAGGCAGGGTAAGATTTGGAGGAAAACAACAGTTTATTTCTAAATTTTTTTTTAATTCTCCAGTACAGGAAAATTGGACAAATTTTCCATATGAAAACTTCCTTGTTTCATGCTTTGTAGATGAACAGAAGGAAAATCCTCAATGCTGTTCCATCCTCCAGTGAACCTGGACTTAGAGCACACCACCATGTTTCTGGCTTAGCAATCACCTTGCAAAGGGCTGTGTCTGAAATAGTGTGTTGTACTCTAGCACCAAGTGCCAGGGGTTTTTCTGTAAACTGAAGAACCAGGCTGCGACGATGTAAATGTGCTCATACACTGATTGAATTCTTACTGCCTTGCTTGTCAGTACCTCACTCCATAAAGTCTCATCAGATATCTGCAAAATGGTGCAAAAACAGTGGAGTTGAAAGTCTACCCAGTTTTGAATACCCATCCCTTTTTGTTTTGCACCAGTCGAATTTTGGGTGATTTATATCTGGAGTTCTTTCATCTTCACAATAGAAGGTCACTCTGTCCTGACTTTGTCTGCTCTCTTGCATTGTGGAATTTGGGCACAGGGTGTCTGAAACGGCACATTTAATTCTGTACATGAGAAAGGCCAGGGATTTAACTGGCCTTTTGTTCTTCACCTAGAGGAAAGCTGGACCTGCTCTGCTGCAGTGCAAATACCCAGTAGCAGCTGTAACCTGTTGTATACCATGAGGATGCTGAGAATGGGCCACCAAAACCCACAACGAAGACGGTTCATTGGTGGGATGGGCCCCAGCCAGGAACATTCCCTCAACTCCCAGGAGCTGAACTCCCAGGAGACCTCACCTTGAGTATTGTAATCTATGGATCTCCTGTGTTTGAGATTGGTTCACTGTTCTCCACCCCTTCATTCCATGTTTGTGTCACCTCTAGAAATTTCTTTTTGATTATACCACTCATTGGCTCTCGCCCCTTAGTCCCCCCTTTTCTGTACCCCCACTGGCCTCCCTACCTTTGCTCCGTCCCCTGGCCCTCACCCTACTGGCTCTGGTGCTCTGCCCGCCCCTTCTTCCCCATATATAAACCCATTCCCTGCCCTCCACCTTGCTCTTCGTCCCTGGACCCTCCTCAATAAACCTCGTTGCTGGAACCCATGGGAAGAGCCCTTCCCGCCTCCTTTGCCTCCTGCTGTCTCCTGTTGCTCGCGTGCCCCGCTCCCTCGGGCGCGTGTGCGGCGGCGCCTGCCCGGCCCTGCCTGCTCAGGCGGCTGCTCCTGGCTGGGACCCTTCTGGAAGGCTGCGGCACCACCACCGCCCCACGGCAGTAACCCGAGACCCAGTCTGGATTTCACCCTCCCACGTCTCAGTGGGTTGCTGGTGAGCACTCATCCTGTACAGAACTAATAGGAAAAGTCAACAGAAAGTAAGGACTCTTACCTCTGGTTTTCGCTGCATTTTTCTTGTTAGTCTTGTATTCTGTCCGCTGTGAGTGAAGGCCGTGTGTGTAATGCTATTTACACAAATTTATTACCATGAAAAAGAAAATCCTACCTCTGACAAAATCTAATTGTTAGAATGGAGATATGAGTGTTCATATGAATTTCTATACATCTTTAAAGTTCAGTGTTTCCATCCAATTCATTAAACCATAAGCCTGCTTCCCACTCATCTTTATTTGTAATTGCATTTACAAACCATGAATAATTAGAAATAATATTTGAAACAAAGGCCTTTGGGGCTATATTAATCAAGGAGAAAAGTGTTACTCATGAAATTTTATGGGATAAGCCCAATTATCAATAGAAGATTATTCCTGTAGCACTAGTCTTTTTTTTTTTTTTTTTAATTTTCTTTATTTTAAGGACTTGTGGTCCTTAGAAATACAGTATTTTGCAGGAAAAGAACAATATTTTCTCACTGCACAATGTATTCCTAAAATTAAAGTAATGTTATGTTTAGCCTCATAATGTCTTTGGGGGAAAGATTGGTTTAATTCAACTCCTATTATACATGAGAAAGTTGCCTAAGTGATTTTCAGGGCATATGGCCTAGGAATGGAACTGCATGTCTTGAATGAGTTCCAGCAAATTTCATGTGCTCCTCTTTTACTGCATCTTTGTTGTTACAGAGGAAAAATTAATTCAGTATTCCAAGAAAGTAACTCTGAGTAGATTGAAATTGTGCCTGTCTCCTCCTCTCTAGTCATGATTTTCTAGGGTTTCTGCATTCCACTGGGCATTGAGGTCTTCAAAAATAGCCATAAATTCATGAGCACAGGAGGGAGTTTTCCTGAGAAGTGGCCAAACCTTTGGAATACTTACTTGAGAGAGAAAAATATGATCATGAATTTCAATATATTGAAAAATATAACCCAATTTCTTTTTGTTTATTCTCTTCTATGACACATTTTTTCTCAACAAACCACTGCTGGCCATGTGTTGTCTTTGTTCCTTTTCTTACCTTTGTAGATTAAATAAATGGAACAAAATAAGTGGAAAGGAGCAGCATACTGTAGGAAAAAATAGAAATACATAGAGAAAGAGAAGATTGCAGGAGCAACCTGTCACTGAACAACAGTTTTCACCATCTGTTTATCAATTCTCAAACTGAAGCAGAACACATGAAGTACATAGGAAAGAGCAGAGAGGTCTTTTGTGGGAGGTGCTACTGAACTTACTCAACAGCAGCCTTTCAAATACACTCCTCTTTCTCTTTGTCCTGAGCTTTAAAAGGTAAACGTTTGGGTTTACAGATCTACAACCAGCATTTTAGGAGTGTATGATACTGCAGTATTTTTTCTGCTTATCAGCTCAGCCAGGAGGAATAGTTGGGCTTTTTCAATGACTGTCTCCACTGCATTCAGCTTCTGGACACTGATGTATTTTTGCCTTTGTTTCTAAGCACCATCCAGTCTCTTAAATGCTTTTACAAATTAAGCTTGAATGCAAGCTTTCACCAGTATCTGAAGTGCAACTTATTATTCCTAATGATCCCTCCTTCTTTTGAAATGCCACTCAACTTCTCTTTACTGGAACCATTAAATATAGCTAAACTAAATAAATAAATGAGAAGACTATTTCTGGTATGCAACCTTGACAAATTTATCTGTTATATTTCAAAATTTTTCAGTTGGTAATGAAATGCTCATCTCTGTACCTCATTATGAAACTTTGTGAAGTTCCTTTTAACACTCTTGGTGGTGACGTTACTGGGAAGCTGTGTTAACTAATGACTGTTACATTTATAATTTATTCTAAGCAATCTAAACTGTTGTTGGAAAATAGTGAGTGTCTTCTGAAGCTTTATGAGTATAGTTGCAGCTATATGAATAATTTGTAACTATATACTCACTGATTAGACAAAAATAATGGAACTCTTGATACTAGTTGTTACTGGAGTGATACCTGTAAAAAATCTCACCTTCTCTTTGAACCAGTTGGGATATAGACAGTAATTTGCCATGAGTGTTCAACAGAAATCCTGCTTCATAGTAAAGTGCTTCTTCTCCTGGTCCAAACGAAGCAGTATGTAACCTTTCTTCCATTCCTTAAATAAAAGTATGCTAATCAGATGTTAATTAATTGCATTAAAATTTAAGAGGAAACATGTAATTATAGTACACAGGTGCAAAATTATTAGCCAAATTTTCAGTATTATCTACAACTTGAAAGCTGAACCTCTCATCATTTTTTATTATTGATGACCATGCAGTACGTGGGTGCTTGCAGTTTACATCATGTAGTAGTGAATAAGGAAAAGCTCTACATTCTGCTGGTGTTTTAATCACCCTTCTTTATTTTAATCTGTGTTCAGGCTGTGTCCTCTGTTTTACACAGAGACTTTGTTCTCATTTTTTATCCTGAAGATTTGTGGAGATGAGATGCATAACTTCCAGCTAATACTGGAAATAGAGCATAGTTTGGAAAGTGATGTTCTCAAAGTTCTCGACCATGTTGTCATGCCAAAAGAGAATATTTGGCACCATTTAAATCCAGGCACGCTGAAATGGGAATCTGATCCTTATACAGGCGTTTAGATATAGAGGTGTAAGGGATGCTGCTCTGGCTTCTTCAGGAAATCCAAGTGCAATAATCACAAATGCTGTACTTGGGTCACCACTGTGATGGTGCAATGGCACAGAGTGGGAAAGGGTCACGGGTGGTGTAAAACTAAGCTTAGGAACACTGAAGCTTAGGAACACACTGTCACTCCTGCCCTCTGCCCATGTCTGTAGAAGATTCAAGAAGGTGAGAGGACATGAGTGGCATAGACACCTGAGCAGTCCCACTCCCTGCTTTTAGCATTCTCTGAAATCCACAGATAGGGTTCTTCTGCAAACAGTTGAAATTAATGCCAGTACAGTCATTAAAAATAATGTAAACCAGGTCTGCTTGAAAAAGCTCATCTACCTGGACCCAGCATAAGCCCGAAGTGATGTTATTTATTCATGTTCTGAGGATTTTATACCCATGCAGCAGAGTGGAGAATCATAGACAAGCTTATTTTTCTTGACTTAGCATGTCTCACACCTTTCTGTAAAAGAGTGAACATCTGGAGAATCACTGGCTGTGAGTGTGGCAAGTTTGCAAATGTACATATTTAAACTGAGACCTGAAACTTTCATTTCTTCCAACATGGATTTTGGGAAGATCTGCACACTTTCTAAGTGGAGTTTCTTGCAATCTTTGTTTTGGTGCAGTCAGTAAATGTGATTATTTTCCCTTTGTAAATGGGTAAATAGCTGTAAGAGCCAGGAAATGCTGCTCAAGTGCTTCTTCTTTCCATTGACATGCTCTGTGCAGCTTT
Organism: Mystacornis crossleyi; assembly: GCA_013400655.1. NCBI lineage: Eukaryota > Metazoa > Chordata > Aves > Passeriformes > Timaliidae > Mystacornis > Mystacornis crossleyi. The sequence continues at coordinate 1,719 of VYZQ01035018.1, read as the reverse complement.
TGCTTTCTGTGCAAACTTCGCTGCTGGCTTCTGACATTTAAATGAGGGAGTACAGTCCTGGTGGTATCCAGACAGAGTTGCCCTTTAAACATAGGTACAATGCAACACTTAGTTTTTCTGAGAAAGTGGGTCAAATTTTGCATGAGAAGGATTGTGGCAGAATCAGCCTAAAACTGGACTTTGGTCTCGTCCCTGCAGTCCTAGAAGAAATTGTGAGAGTGTAGGTTAAACTTCTGTATATATTTTATCATATATATATATATTTATATTCTGTAATATTGACCAGTCTGTTTGCTGATGTTTGGCTCCTTGCCTTATTATTCCAGAACCCAAGGCCTGCAATGTGTCTGTGCTTTCTGATCCGCCTTGTTAAGTCTGTCATAAAAAATTAAGAGCTGCTTTTTTGCCCCTCTCATAGCTCGCTTGTAAGATTTCTTTTGTTTCTCCTACTCTTTCTTCATCACTTCAATAGCCCAAGGTGCATTTAATTGCAACTTAAGTGCCTTGCATTCCCCTTGCAGGCATTAAAGAGTAAATTCTGAGTGATTGGCCATAACTGGTACTTATCGTAATAAATAGCATATTCATCTCTTCCACAATTCATACATACAGACAATTTCATACTGTGCAACTTCTCTGCTTTCTGAAATGTCACCACTTAAACTGCAGCATGATTTTCCCATGAGGACGCATTGAAAAGGCCTTTCCTGAAACACAGATTGGAAATTTAACCTGTAACGTTATATTTAAACCAATTTTATAGCACTCAAAAATTGGATGAACAGGTACAATACCCACATAGAAGAGACAATGTCTTCTTTTTATTTTACTTTTCCTAGAAACTGGTCCTGGGTTTAATGAATTTTGAGTTGGATTTTTTGTTTTGAAGTCACTTGCCTGCTTGGTGAAAGCATTTCTCTGTTATTAGGCTTTGCAGCTGCAGAAATAGTTACTTTCAGCTATCTCTCTGAGATTATAAACGTCAGAGCAAAAACTCAGGTACTGCACATGTCATTTCCTAACCTTGAACTAAACAGCACCAAAGTCATCCTCAAGTTTGTTGGATCATGACTTTTCAGGAGAAAGCTGCTCTTCTACTGGTGAAAGATGATGAGGTGTTTGTTTTACAAAGAACTCTGAGAAGATGGAGAAAGGGGAAAGGGAATAATCATGTTTAATCTGAAATGTGTTTGATGCATTTGTCTCAGTATTTAAGTGAACCACACAGCGATGTCTGCAGGTACCCAGCGGAGCAGAACTGTCCTGAAAAGCCTCCACTCATTCTTATTGCAGTATTTCATAAATCCCAGAGAAACTACTGGAAACAGTTTGGAAAAACTCACTAGGAGGAAAACAAATTACAAATTAATTAAAAAACACATATTGAATTAAAAATACAAATTGGCCAATTTCTGTCAGTTTTGAACATGGTCATTAAAAGGATCAGCACCAGACCCCCCATCATGGCCACTGATGTTCCTCAGGGACACCAGGGGAGAAGCTGGCACAACTTGGACAAAACATGACATCAGCCCCTGCCAAGTAAGTCCAGTGGGAAATTTCTCTTGAAATGCCTAGAGAATGACAGATCTTGCCAATAAAAAATTTCAGTCCAGAACTATTCATCATATGCAGGGCTTCTTAATGGATTTGAGTATATTTCTCCTGTGTAATAAAATACAGGAAGCACTTTTCAATTATTTTTGTAATTAATGAAAT
>VYZQ01035014.1:1950-17751 GCA_013400655.1 Mystacornis crossleyi | reverse complement strand
AGTGTGAGCTCTTTGTATACTTACGCCTTTTATTTCCAGAAAGCTGGATGCAGGCAGGCTGTTGTTTATCAAGAAAAAGATTTAACTAAAGAAAGGACTAGTACTATATGTAACCTCCATGCTGCCTAGAAAGTTGCATAATCTCTACAGGCACTGGTTCAAATTAAAACCTAACATAAACTATGTAATCTAAGTAAGTACTAGCTCATATCCATTGAATTAAAATGCATGTTTAATTAAATCACTGGTTTATTGCTGGTTATTAAGCATAGTTATATGCAGGGGTGCATTACAGGAAAACAAAATTTATCAAGCTACACTTTGCAGCTGACAGTAAACAGAAGAAACATCTGTAGTTAGTGGTCTGCTATACTCTGAGCCAGTGACTTGCTTCTGTGAAAGATTAAAAATTTTCATTTCTTCAACTGATTGTTCTTCACCAAAGAAAGGGTTTTCTACTTTTTGTACTCTGAAGCAGTTTCTCAGGTGTTCATTTCAAGACTACAGCTCATTTAGAAGTTGGAAAAAAGGATGAAAATACCATCACTACACTTACAAACAATTATCTGCTTATAAAAAATACATTCACACTTAGAGAAATGAACGGTTCACATAACATAGAAATGAACATCAACTCGGTGTTTTGACTTCTTTCAGAACCTGAACAGCAAGTATTCCTAATTTAATTTGGAATTCAAATCACAGAATTAAGGCTGACATCAATATAATAGTATGCAGCACTAAATTTACCAACAAGTCAAGAGCTTCCTTATTCTTGAAATAAGTAAAAGTGAAGAGTAAATAAACAGTTATTTTGTGTCTACCACATATTCTGCATATGCTTTAACCTCACTGGCAAAGTAGTTGTCATCATAAACATAAAGAGAATACATTTCTCTGATGTTTATGTAAACAACATGCAGCAAAAGTGGCAGGAAGCACCACAGTTCATATGACAGCACAGTGCCAAGAAGATCTGCCCCAGGTACTCTGCTAATGTATTATTGAACTCTCTTACTCCACAACATTAACTCTTGAGGGTTTTTAGACTGCTTCTAAGTACTACGCTGCAGCATTCATGAGTCTACGCTCAAAAGAACACCACATATGACTTAAAAAAGTGCAAAAGAGAAGCCATTATTTATCATTAAGAAGGAAAATAAAAGCAGTTCCTCTGAACTTCAATCACTGTCCTCCAAACTTTTGAAAGAATCTTCAATAGGCAGAAGAATCTGAAGTCTCAGGCAACTGTTTTTTGACAAACAGGATGAGAACTGCTTACATATATAATGAAAGCCTGCTGACTGATGACTGAGTGGATGCTCCCATTAACTGAATCTCTTAAAACACAAAGTATCACTTGCCAAGTGAAATTGCTGCACGTTTCAAAAACGTGCAGCACAGCTTTTCAAGTTTGACATGGAATAGTTTTAAAAGCCATTTTAAAAGCCTGTCACAGCTGTTTACAAAACCTCATTCAGCTACCATACAACAAAATACACTCACAAATACACTACACAGATTTTTGGACCTCTGAACAAATATGCAGATTAAAGAATGAATTTGATTTAGTTTTCATCTATCTTGATTGTTTTGCAATTAGTAAAATCAGAACTGGTAAAAGTGGTGGCTGGGTGCAGGAAGAAGAAAAGAAGTACGAGAGCCTGTAATTGAAAAACTGAAAAAGAAAAGATAACAAAATTAAATAAGACATGTTTACCTGCATATTAACTTTTTAATGAAAGAAAGCACTGCTGCCAGGCAAGTACAGACTTTAAAGAGTCGAAACTGTGTTATGGCCATGGTGAGACACCCTTCCTGCAAAAGAAAAAAGTTAGATGCAGAGGATTATACATCTTTATACAGTACTTAAAGCCAATTACCTTAGTTGCTGCTAAGCAAGGAGCATTCCGTGAAACTGTATTAATGCAAGTAAAGAGAGCAGGTACCTGGAGCAAAGATGCTACCTGCCTACTATTTCACTGATGTATCTAACATATATGGCCTTTAAAGAAACAGCACAAAATCACAGGTAAAGGTACAGTTAAAGACACTCTTAAGGGGAAGTGCAGGCAACCATTTGCAGTGCCTGTGCAGCTGATCTGTTTCTGACACTACCAGTGGCACTGAACACTGGCAGAGCAAAACAGAATAATCATCAGAGAGAAGTTCTTGCTTGCTTGAGCATGTCTTGCATATACAAATTAGAGATTTAGTCAGTAAGTGAAACCCCAAAATTGGCCATTTAAATTTACCTTCCATTTTGATGGAAATGTATGATGAGAACGAATATTGCTTGTTTTAGAACTAGTCTCACTGAAAAATCATCATCAAAGACTATTAATCCTATGTGCACTACTGCACCAACTAACCCACAGAGCTATTGATATTTCTAGGCCTGACGGGACCATGATAGCAAACACAGCCAAGAAAAAACTCATCTTTGGCTGAAGCCACTCCTGTTTGTAGCTATTCTTTCACTTGACAATCTGATAATCTAGAGAATTTATACTCATCGTATTACATCATTCCAACACACCACCTCGAAGAGTTACAGACTCAGAATAACCTGCTGGAATTCACGGATCCCTTTTCACTTCTACAGGTGAACATTTCAGAGTAAAGAACAAGAGGTTAGGCTTCACAAATAGCTTTTCATTATATACATCTACACTTGTAACAACATTTTCTGTTGCAAGTTTAACGTACCTCCTGGTGAGCAGAGAAGGCAGCCCTGTGACATTTTCCTCAGGCCATAAGTATTCCATGGAAGGACAGCTTGATTTCAAATATGCTATGGCATTTAAATCACTTTTTATATTCCAGGCTTTAAGTTAGGAAGAGTCAGGTAGGTGGATCATTAGGTAGGTTGCTCCAATACTGTCCTGAGGATTTTATTAAAAAGGTACATAATGGGATTTGTGAGCTTTACGGAGCATATATTTATTTTTATTGGTGCTCATTTGCTAGATAATGTAACTACTTTTAAACACTGTAGTAATATAGTACTGGAAATATTGCTTCACATATTGTCCAGAACAGGAATTTCTGCTACTGAAAAATCATTAAACAACTAGGGGCTATTAAACAAACAGGCCCTTTTACTGCAAAATGGAAGGCTTAAGTCAATAGTAACCACCAAATTACAGACTGCACTACCGAGCTGTAGCTCAGGAGAAAGGCCTCACAGGACACGTATCACCTCTACTTCAACATCTGTGTTATCTTAGTTCATTTCATGACAGACTTAAAAATGTAGAGAGCTTTATACAAGGTTGGATTGGCTCTTTATCTAACAGAAAGCAGTCAGTTCCCACAAAGAAGCAAGAACAGACATTGTCTGACACATTTAGCTTTTAGTTTAAAAGACTGGACCATCATTTCATATTATGCTCAAGCACTTTCTTACCGTTGAGAATGAACAATGTTAATAATATCTAGATGACAGAACAATGCATCAGTCAAGAATTTGATTCGGAAGTAATGGAAGTTAGTGAAAGAAGAGTGAATAGTAATTAGATGGAAAGTTCTCTATTCCAAAGGCAGAAATTATTGCATACTAACACTGAACTGCTGAAAGAAAATGTTATTTTTAGGAGAGGTGGCTAGAAGTTATCTACCTGGGATGTGAGGCATGAAGAACACATGACCTGCTGAAATGATTACAAAGATACATCGTTTCTGAAAAGAAGCTTGTTTAGAAGCTCACTCCACTCCCCCAGAATTCACTTTTTTATCAGCTTGGGGGGCAGGAGTAGAATAGTACTCAAAATTAGCAAGAGTAAAGCTCTTTTCCCTTGTTCAGGCTATCTAACTGCTATACTGAACAGTACAGACAGATCCTAAATTTAAAAAAACTCCTAACTATTGACTGAAAAGGTTGTCTTAGGAAACCAAAAACCTTTGCAGACTCAATATTATTTATGCATAAAGTCAAGGAACTAGGAAGATTACTAAGTGCAAAACTAAAACCACAACAATGTTCAAGTGTGTCAGTTACAAACACATATATTTATATGCGTACATATAAACGAGCCCAGTTTTCAACTCATCTCCATTTTTTCATATATCAAATCGTATACTGCATTGAGTTCTCAGTATATAGTTAAACAACTGAAAAAAAACAGAATCCACAAGAATGCTGGCTTGCAGAGTCAGTGAACTTCTGAAGTCCACTGTTGACAAGAGTTAACCACCAGAAGTTAATCACTTGCCAGGTCATTCCCATACATGAGTGACCACACTTCCAGTATCTCCAGTGTGCCCATGTGGCAGAGTTCAATACTTATCATCATTCCCCATGACAATCAGATAACTTGCACCTCTCCACCATCCATGTGTCAGGCAAAGATTTCAGAGTTAAAATGAGATATATGGCCACTTAACATATTTCTGATAGAGCTGCATCTCATTTCAGCTGAGCTAGAACTAGGCCCTTCAAAGGCTGGACTTGATGATCTTGGAGGTCTTTTCCAACCTTAGTGACTCTATGATTTAAGACAGTAGGTACTGTTTTGCTCAGCTCTTTGAGCATTAATTATAGTCTTCCTGATGCCTTAGGTTTTAACTTCTGTATTTTTCAAATCCTGTATTGCCTAGTGTATAACTCTGAAGTTTCTTACAGCCTATTAGCTGCTCTCTTAGGCCAGATAGACACAACAAAGCTTCTCTGAGTTTGCTATTCAAGGAGACTTGGGCTGTCGTGGGCCCAAAAGGTGGAAACTAGGACCATGAGAGAGGTGGAGAAATTGAAGAGAACTAAAGTTTTATTTGGTGAATTTATGCTGATATGCAAATAGACCAAACCTGTAACAGCGTGAAGAACTCGTGACCTGTCGTCCATCTTGGGGTCCATTTTATGGAAGCAGCCTCTGGCTCCCCAGGGTGGTACCTTTGAAGGCCCTTCAAATAAATACCTACCTTTATTCCCTTACTCCTGTCTAGCCTCTGTTTCTAGGTGGCTGGAGAAGGCATCATTCCCAATTAAGCTCCATGCACTATAAACTGTCAGATGCACAACCAGAATTTTGTCAACAATATGCTACCAGCCAGCCATAGTAATATTAGCAATCATTCACCTTTAAAAAGAACTTTTCTCAGTGTACCTAGTTTTTATACTGCTATTTATGATATGAAGCAGTATATATGTATTCATTTTAGCAATATGCTAAAAGCTGTTTAAAACACAATCTTGAACCAATTATTGTCTCAAGGTAAGGACAAGTCAGGCATTTTCCCCTTTGTCTGAAACAGCATTTGAAACATGTGCGTTGTTGCTCTAAGAACAGCACTACCTGAAAAGTTAAAGGTATGCTAAAGGTCTTGAGTTTTGTTTGGTGCCTTTTGGGGTTCGGTTCTTTTGTGTTTGGGAGTTTTTTTAAGTTAATTAGAGTTCTCAAGGTAAACCATTTTATACTCTGAAGCAGTTGTATGAATACAGATGTAACAGAACCCTAATTGAGGCCACAACATTCTGTCTTTCGTTTCTTAAACCTTCCCTTGATAAACAATCCCAAAAGGAACTACAGCTGTATTAACAGTCAATTATACCACAGGATGACAGAGACATAACGCAAAGTTGCAGTGCTACATCAAGAATACTAAAATATTTCTTAACAGATAGAAGCAAATGTGAAACACTGGACTAAAATTCAGGAAATCTAGCAAGCGTTGTCTGCCAGCCTGATACATTCTTCTGCGTATCACACCTCATGCCTCAGCTTCCCATTTATAAAATGGGATAGAGATTTCCTTCTCCCACTACTGAAATTGCTTCTAATGTATTATATTTATCAGAATTTGTGTCAAATGAACTTCCATTACAACAGATATAAACAAGCAAACAAATCAAGACATGAATCCTGATCAATTTAATACTCGTGGTCAACTCAACGCATTATTTTCTAACACACACCAAATTTAGCTGGAGTTTGACTTGTGCACCTCATACTGCCCTCCTTTGGTAAAAAGTCACAACAGATGTTCACATGGAATATGAGCACAGAAAGGATTGAAAGACAGCAGCCACAAGATGTTGAACACCTTAGAGCCAAGGCAGAAGAATAAGGCAACTTAAACATTTTAGGGACCCATAAAGGAAATAGAATGAAGGGAGGGAAAGTTCAAAATTTTACTGAACATTTTTCCATTGCTTACAGCTTGTAACAATGGCCTCATTAGAACTCCTGGCACCTCTGACTTCTCTGACAGTAGCCAGTGTAGTCCACCCTCAGATGGACTGGTTAATCAGCTATGGTGCAATAAGACTCTCACTGTTTACCACTGTATGATAAGAACACTGGCACCTGGAGAAACACTTCCTCTTTCATATCTAACTGTACACACAAATACTACTTAAACAGGATTTCTACAGACAGAGCCAATTCTAAAATAAAGTCACTCTGGGGCACTAAAATTATTTTAGAAACTCATTTTCTCCTAGTGAACTCATCTTTTAATGTCAGTGAAAAAGATGTAATACGGTCATTATAGAGCACCTATCCTGCTCTCCTCTGATCCTCTACAATGCCAACTGATTTGTACTGTCCAGCTTTCTTCAGATATCATCATCTCCGAAATGCAATTTCCACCTTGTATTACCAGTGTCTTGTGAATTGATTACATTTTCTTTTACATCAACTCACTCGTGACTCTGGAATGTAAACAGGAACACACCTTGGAATCAGTGATTTTAGCCCATATTAAACACAGCTAGATAAATAACCAGATGATGATGCCTAAAATAACTTGTCTGAAACTGAAAGGCTCTCCTCCAATTTACATAAGAAGGGGGGGAAAAAAAGCTTCACCCTCGTAAAGCAATACAAGAAGTTAATTTCCTAGTACAGAAAATTAACACGCCTTGAGTGTTTACATTTGTCAGCACCAAAACTCCATACTGGTTCAGTGGTGCTCTTGTGTTGTCACTACAACAGCTGATAAAAACCTAGGAAAATTTCAGTGGTAAGGATAGAATTTCTCAAAAGTTAATTTTGTATGAAGACTTACGTAAGTAGAATGGCCAGATCAATGTAAAGATGAGCAAGTAGGTTTATAGGGAGATGGAATTTTATGAAGATTAGTAGACAGAGATAAAAAAATCTGTTTTCAAGCACACAAACCCTCCTCCAAATCATGTACGTTACAAGACGTATAAAGACGTTCTGTATTTTAAAAAAGGTAATGATTCAAGAACAGCTTTCAGTCGTACTGAAAGACAAACAGCACCTCCTGCATTTCAAAGACAGCAACCATGACTCTGTAGCCTAATGAAAGGATCCACTGCCCTCTTCCTGGCTGATTTGTTTGGTTTCTTGCTTTTTTCATCACTTTACATAGAAACATAGTATTGGGAACACTTGTATATGGAGGGAAAAAAATCCTACCTGTCTTGACCACTGATTGATAAAAAGACACATTAAGTGGCAGCATGACTGGACCTTAAAGCCGTGCTATTATGGCATTAGGGAGACAAGCTGAATCAAAAGGGAAGATTAGGAGGCATCTCCTCTATCTAACTGTAGGTAAGTGGCTGTGGGATGTTTGTAAAGGTACTGTAGTTTCAACACTGATGTTCCAACTTTGAGTGCTAATACCCTAACTAGGCAGTTGAAATAGCCGGGACAGAAGACAGCTCACTCACATGAATCATAGGCAGAGTAAAGTCATCCAAGGCACTCAAATCCAGAAAGAGATACTGTCAAAAGCTGCAGAAGATACCAAAAGTCAAGACAGAATGTTTGTCTCTCCAACTAAAGGCAGCAAAAATTGGTGACTGCTGGTGATTTTCCAGTTATTTCTAGACACCGAACACTCTGGTATACAACGTACGGAGTTTCAACTCTTTTTTAAACATGTTACTCCCAGAGCCATAAACCTTCTATAGTAATACCACATCTCACGCCTTCCTCTCCAAGAAACTTAATACAGCTCCAGCCGTACTTATGTGAACTCCTGAAGCTTTCTGTTCTAAATTAGAATAAATTCTACTCTTCAAGGCAATATTAGTTAAAAACAGAAAGTTTATGTCCACTGAATGATCAGTTATTCTTTGACAATTCCTTACCTATTGCCACTGTCTTCTGAAAACTGGCATACAGAACACAGATTAAAGTAATGCAATCTTGTGACACTACACGATAACTTCATTCACCTTTGCAACAAGTCTTTTACATAATGCACTAATTCATGTAACTCCACACAACTGAAGCTCTCAGACATAGAACTGGAGTTCAAGAGACCCCAGTTCTGTTCCAGTCCTTATTTGCCATCCTGGACCTAAGTTTTCTGTAACTACATGGAATGCCAGAGACAACAAATTTACACACTCCTTGATACTACCACAAAATCATCTTGCGATGCCTGTCTTGACAAGAACCAGCTATTTACAAACAATGCACACTGCAAGATGGCCTAAAGAAATCTCTGCACTGCACATCTGTATTTCCACAGAGCTATAAAGCAGCAAGCTACACTATTTTTCATTAGATACGTAACTCAGGCACTTACACTGTGAATTCATGACCAAAAAACAGTGCCCTACCATTCTACCGACCAGCCAAGGCTTGAATATTATAAGAGACGGCACCGAGGCCAGATAGTAGCACTTATTTTCTTCTGTGAGCTGTTAGAGATTCTTCAGTCTTTAAAAGTGTGCTCAGAAACCTTCACACTACGTATTATGAAATTTGCCGGTCAGGGTAAACAGTAGGTAACCGCAAGCAATGCCGTCCCCTCACCAGCTCTGACAGGACCCGTGCCCTCGCCCTTCGCCACAGGGTGCCAGGCCCCCAGACCCCAAACGTTGCCCATCTACTGGTCCACCAGTTCATGTTCTTCCCAGCCCATTAGATCCCCCCGCTCTTCGCCCCGGAAGGGGCCCGGACCAGCCGGGCAGAGGCCGCGGGCCTGGCGCTCCCGGGCCGGCCGAGCATCCCCGCCGCTGGCCGNGGGGCGCGGCTGTGCCGGGCTGCCCGCGGCCCGCCCCGCCACCGGCCAGCCGCCTCCGCCCTCCTCCCGCGCCCACAGTGGCTGGGGGGTCTGAGCCGGCTCTCTGTCCTTCCGGGGAGCTGCGAGAAAGCGGCGTTGGACTTTAACCGTGTCGGGTTGGCGTACACGTGGCAATTAAGGTGTTCCTCTGTGGTCGACGGGATGCTGAACTGTAAATTTGGATGTTACTAAAAAAACAAACATCGCTGAAGTTGTTTCTGACAGGTGCAGCCCCGGTGTCCCAGTTTGTTCACCGAGTGCTTGTCCATTTTAATGTCTGGTTAAGTGATGTTAAGGTTAACGCAAGGCTTTCCCGAGCTCTCTGTAAACCTCCAGCTGTGTTACACTCGGTAGGTGAAGTAAAGGAGTGTTTTGTCCCTTTCTCCCAGGGAAATCTAGTCAGTTCTAGAGCAGCACTAATACAGCACTCCTTTCAGCTCCCAAGCTGTAGCACTAAGTTCTTTGTGGGCTCTTTAAATATCTTCCCATAAAGACTTCCTGTTCTGCCACTCGATTTACTTAGCTGCTGTGTTCCATACGTGTGTCGGGCAGTGAGGAGATGGATAATAGGAGGATGACTTGTGAGGAGGCATTGGTATCAGATCCTTCATTTCCCTTTTCCCGAGTCCTGACAGACACTGTAACTGCATTTCCACACCTCTTCATCAGGAAGCAGGCCCCAAAAGGACAAGGAGCCAAACGTGATATAGCTGGGCATGGGACAAGGACCCTGTCAGACAGGACACGAGTAGGGTGGTCTGGGGGCGGCACAGAGTCCAGACTACCAGGCAGGTTTCTGGCGATGAGGCAGATCTGAGGACAAGCCAGTGAGTCTGCACTGGTCCAAGATCAGTAGAGTCCACAGCAAATCGGGACACGGTTGTGGCCAGGCTTACGGGCAGCACTCCTGTGATGTTGCTGAGGGGGGGATTGACACACTTATGCCTGCAGAACCTGCCTTCAATAAGAGAAGCTCATATGCAATGCTGGTTTTAATTTTAAAACCATTTCAAAACCATTTGTATAGCAGAGGTACACCTTTCAGTACAACTTTCTATCTGAAGCAGAAACTGGAAAATAATTTTCATCTGCATTCACTCAGAAGAGCAAAACTGCAAGCATGACACACTGAAAAAGGTCAGATTACGAAGATAGCCAGTTACATTTCTTTTCAGAACACCTTCAGGTTTTGGCATTACAGTCTATATATTCAGTAGGGAATATGTCACAGTTAGAAGGAAGCATTTTAATATATGCATGTAAACACCTACACTTAATATAAAAATGCCAGAGAGGCTCATCCACGCTATCCTCCTAAATGCACAACAGACCTGTGTGTGGCAGTTGCGTTAATGAAAAAATGCTGGAAATTGAATGACCACTAATGGAAAATAATTGTCTTCTCTAAAAACATAATTATGCAGTTTCAAAATTAGCAATAATATAAACATAACTTAATTTCTAAAAGCAATCTTCACAGGGATAAATACTTTGTTTGAAAATGTCATTAACCCTCAGCTCTGAAGTTTTAACTTGGATTCCTTTGGCTCAGTTAATTTTCCTAAAGAGATCTCCTGAAATCCTGGATATTTCATTGCCACATCAAATGCAGTACTGCTACAGTAAACTAATCAAGTTTGTTAGAGAACGATATTTTTTTTTAATTAATGGTTTTCTTTTACAGATATTAAGACAAACATATTAAGTCACATTACCTGACAAATTGGAAATGTGCAAATGTCACTTCTTTTACATCTATAGCAATTTCCATCACTTCAGAGTTTGATAGTTCCATCATCCTGATACATTCATGTTTCTACTTAATAACTGTCATTCTGTCTGTAAAAGAGATCTAATCTCTCTTTCAATATGAATTCTCCCTCCTAAAGGGATATGTGCTCCATTTGTTTGTTTTTTCTCTCCCTTGGGTCGTTTATTAAAGTTTCAAGTAACTTTTTAACTAAGAGTACCTTTCCTCAATTACAGTCCTGTTGAATTGTGTAGTAATTCGAGTTTTATATTTACAGAAGAAATTACACCTTCAACAAGTGTTTGATTCTGGTCAAAGTAGAGTTTTCATAGTTCTAAGCATAGAAAAATGGCATTTTTTTACTGTAAATTTCAGAAGTAATTTTCTGTATTGCTGCTACAAATTTAATCATTAAATCATCTTGAAATTCCAGATGAGAAGGGGCAGTTCCATTGTTAGATACATTTTCTATTCCCTTGTAATATTCCTGAGCACCTATTTTGGGTAATATCTAAGTATCAGCCAAAGAATTTGCTTAAGTTTAGACAAATGTGTATTGTAGCCTATGTGAAAATCTGACCCAACTAAGTAGCCAAGTAGTCATGAAAGCCTCTTTTCTCTCTAAAAGTCTTCCTGGTTGAAGCTGTACTCTCCTCTGCCTCTGCCAGCACATCTTAGATTCCTTCCCTTATTCCCACTAAGGCTTGATATACCTTCGTTGGGGCTCGCCCCCCGCTGCCCCTGGGCAGAGGGGGCCCTGGGATGGGAGTCTGCCCTGGAACATCCGGGGTTTTTCCCTGTTCTCTGGTCACATGTACCCAAATCCTGGCCCCACTGGCATTTTCATGTTTCCCTGCCCCGGGAATACTGGTGTTTTTCCCAGGGGTTGTCAGTCTGGCCTAGGACCCCGGCGAGGAGCTGGGAGAAATAAAATCTCTGAACATCCATGTAAATTATGGTCCCTTGATTCTTTCCACGGCCGAATCCGGCTCCAGAAAGGTTGCAGGAGACCCCACTGCAACATACCTTCTAAAGGAAAATTCCAGACTGATGATCTCAGTAGGAGGCCTCTGTAGGAAAATTCAATAAACTGACTTTTAGCAAGCATATAATATATAAAAAATGATATTCGTAACTTTGAAATGGAGCACACTCGAAGTAGCTCTTTTGGAAGCAATGGCCAAGAGAGGCCGAAGAGCAGCAATGACTGCCAAGGTCTCCCTGAGCTCAGACAACTGTGCAGGTTTGGTCTTCTGCTGGACTGGGCAGTTCTGTTGCACCTCGAGAATGTTTCAGGGGTTCTCTTTCTTTTAAGCATCTCTCTCTGAGGCACTGACCTTGGCACTGGCCAGGAGCCTGGCCAGCTGACAGGACCTTTTATGGGGCAGAATCCCCAGTCAGCCTAGAGGAATACCCACCTCAGGTTGAAACTCGCAAGCTGTTTTTTTTCAGTCTTTTTTCAGTGAAGAACTTAGAGGTGACAAAGAACATGTGATTTTAGCCTAATGATGAGTCATTTCCTGAAGAGACTATCCTGGGTTCTTCCCTCTGCTGGCAGCGTCAGCTCCTTCTTCCTAGGGTATTTCTGTATTTAATGTGATGAGTTAATATGCAGAATAGATGGTAGGAGTGGGTACCAAAATCCAGTTTTCCTTGTCCCTGCAATGTTACTCATATTTCTCAACTAAAAATTCAGGAGAGGATAAAGGGACCTCTTTTTTTTATACAGCTAATTTATCACTTCATTACTAAACAGAAAATCTTTCTTTCCATCCTGTCATATGCAGCCATTAAGTAATCTTTCCTGACATACACACACAACCTCTTTTTTGCCTATAAGGAAAAAAAAATGTGTTAAGTTCAAGTTAGCAGAAGCTGAATCCTAGGCACTGTGCTAGCATTTTAATTCAAATCCTCTAAATACTTGAGTATCTAGCATGTTGCTTTATAAAAATACTAATTTACATGGATATATTTGTGTGTGCATGAAAGTGTATTCTTTGCAGGAACGCTGGAGAGAGATGGCATAGAATGGAAACATAAGGTCATGAAATTTTGTTGGAAAAAGCATTTAGGAATGCAAAGGATTTTCTTCTTAGGGCTGTTTTTGGTTCTTTTTGGTTGGTTGGTTGGTTGGTCAGTTGGTTTTTGAGGGAAGAGAATAATAAAGCTGTTCTTTGTTACTTCATACTTCAGCGTTTATTAGAGCAATTTCTACGAATTTAGAAAATGCAGGTTCCTTTAATTCAAGCACTTTGCCACATTAAGTTATCTAATCTCAAGAAGAATTATTCTGAAGTTGGGAAAAGAACTTAATAGAAAAAAGTTAATAATGAATCCTCCCTTTTCCCGTTTTAAAACAAATCAATTCAACAAAAAAGACCTATGTTATAGCCCCAAAACTTCATAACTTGTGTTCTTATCTGAACACCTATGTTCCAAGACTAAGTGGCTTTTGGAAGTGTTGAGTTCCCAAAATTTGTCTAAAAACAATGCCAGCTTCAGACAAACCTTACTGTCTCAGAAAAATTTGGATTGGGAAATCTAGTCCAGTTGTGATGGGGTGAAAAAACCACAGGTCCTTTTGAATTTAACTGTGCAATCTCATGTAGATACAGTCTAAAGGAGAGAGCAATCCAAGAAGAGATATGAGGAAGTAAAATAAATACATTTGTTCATTCATTATACAACTTTCTCGTGAGAGGAAGAGGAGGGGCAGATACCGATCACTTCTCTGTCGTGACCAGTGACAGGACCCCAGGGAATGGCCTGAAGTTGTGCCAGGAGATGTATAGGCTGGATATCAGGAAAAGGTTCTTCACCCAGAGGGTGGTTGGGCACTGGAACAGCTCCCCAGGGAAGTGGTCGCAGCACCAAGCCTGACAGAGTTCAAGAAGAGGTTGGACAATGCTCTCGGGCACAAGGTGTGATTCTTGAGGATGGTCCTGTGCAGGCCTAGGATTTCAACTTGATGATCCTTGTGGATCCATCCCTTCCAAATCAGCTTATTCTGTAATGCTGCGATTATCACATTTTCCTGTTCACTTCATGATAGTGAGGAAGCATTTTAAGTTATATTTATCATTACAGCAGTCAGTAGCCTGAAACCAGGCTTAGCTACACTCTTTTTGATCTTTATACGACAAAGGAAGAACAGTCCTCTTCTGGCCACTGACTGTTTCATGAAACTCTTCCTGCAAAATATATGTCAACAGGTGTTTTGAAATGTAAGCTGAACAACTCAAATATTATCAAATTGATCCAGGGTTTGGGCAGAAACTTACCTCAGAATGAAATGTGCATGAAAAAGTTAACAGATTAGCTAGCATTTTTCAATCCAGGTTACAAAAAAATATTTTGTAATGCTTAACTTTTACCGCCTCTTCCATTGTAGCTTCCAAGGACAATGCATTCCACTCAGCTACAACTGTGTGTGGGGCTAACAACTTATGCTTGTGTTCAACTAAAGCAGCATTTTGTTTTGTGGAAAGTGTTTATTCTGGCTTTCCTTTCTCTTCTGGAAGAAACTGAGCAACTGCTGCCTCCTCCAGGGAGCATGCATAGGTGAGTACTGTATTTCCAGAAAGTTTGATTAACTCTGAACTAAAGCAGTTCTTCCTTAAAGACATGTAGTCAGGAAAGCATTGAAAAATGAAGGATCCACCATACTTCTTCGTAGTTTGTTCTAGTGATTAAGCAGTTGTACGTTTAAATTTCAGTTTGTCTGACTTCTGTTTTCATCTACTCTTTAATCCTTTCTCTGTTAAAGTTTACTTTGTTTCCTTTTTTCTCCCTGAGAAGAATATGACACATCACAACCATATTTTGTATCAGCTTTCTTTTCAATAGAGTAACACTGGGAGATTTTTCAAGCTTAGTTAGCAGTGCTAGCCCTCAATAATTCCCTTTTCTCTTTCAGTACTCCATTTTTTCCTACTTCCTTTCAAAATTGCAAGTTGAGCATCAGACTCACCATTGCAGCATACAAAGCTAGGATCAGTGTTATGCTCATCTCTCTCATGTGTATTCAAAGAACACTTGGAAGCAGATGCTGAGTTTTTCCCTATGATTTCCAGTGTAATTGCTTTCCAGGGAATTGTGTTGCTTTTGCCCTGTGCACTAGATGCAAACCCCCAGCACTACACTGGCTCTGTACACAGACAGTGGCTGAGATCCAGGCAGCAGAAGAGGCCAGGTTGCTCTGCCCTTGTCAGTGTTCACCCACCGGCTGCCAGACACAGATTTTATCAGCAGCAACTCTGTATCTTACCTCAGGATCAGTGATTGAGAGAATGGATACCTGTTTCCTAGTGACTCCAACAAACAGAAATTAGCAGAGATTTCTTAGAGGGACATTTTTTATGATCTGTTACTAAATCACTTCACTAGTTACAAGGTAAGCATAAAAAACATTTTTAAGAATAATACTGTTCAGATGGAAAGCATCATGGTAAATGTGAAACACACTAAAGTGAAATTAGGCCTTTTCTTGTTACAAGCAGAATACCAATTAACCTATTTATTACACTAAGGTGGTGAAATATAAATTATTTATGAGGAAAGGAATTTGTTTTTCCTCATTTTGAGCTCCAGTCATTACACATTTGGCTCTGCAGCCACAGCTGTTTCTTTTGGAAAATGAATAGCTGAGAAAAACAAGCCCAAGTAGAACACAACTCTGATTTCAATTGCAAATATTTAGAAATTTAAATAAAGCCAGATAGAACCAGCAGGTAGAAACACTGGGTATTTTTCATTACTCCAGTGAAAACTCAGTCACTAAGTTAAAGCCAAACTCTCGAGGTGCCACAATTGCTACAATTAAACATATTCCATAAGATGATGACATGGATGAGATAGTGCAGAGCTGTCACCTCAAAGGACCCTCCAGAGAGAAATGAGAAGCAGTAAATATTTTGTAATAGCACTGGTAGAGTCTTACTGGATTTAAACAGACTTCAGATGTACTTGTTCTCCAGGTGATAAAGGTCCATACTGAAACATTATGGCAGAAAACGAGAATGAAGAGGAATGGAGAGAAAAGATAAATAACACCCCCCCCT